>JAHLSL010000023.1:11839613-11915209 GCA_025920805.1 Petroica traversi
CAAGCAGGTGCATCCCCCCCGCTTCCCGCGGTGCAGCAGCAGCAGCAGCGAGGGGCAGGGGGGGGGTTTGCCCCGCTGCGGGGCCGTGCTGCTGCTGCTGCACCGCGGGAAGCGGGGGGGATGCACCTGCTTGGCTCTCCTTAGAGTGCCTCTGATTAAGCCCTTGACAGCTCAGTGCTCCTTTAAGACAAACAGCAAATAAACATCTTTACCAAAGTGAGTCATCCTTTAGGTCTGAAAGACTGCTGTCCCTTTTCATTGTAATGCCTTGTGTGTGTTAAGTGCAAGAGGACTAATCCAGGCACTGTCTTAATGTCCTGTTTGTCAACTATGTCAAGAAACTCCTAAGTTAGTCTTAGACACTCCTTTTACTTGCCACAAACGTCAGCAGGATTTCTGACTTGTGTGGGAACGCATTGTTTTATCCTCTCATTGAAACTGAAACTGAAGTTCTTTGCTTGAACAAGAGTCTGGAGGGGAGAGAAAATGCTGGTGAGACAGTACCAGTCTCCTGTGCATCCTATGCCTTGGTGCTAGAAGCGTGGCCAGCAAACTTTATTACCGAGATTACTTGAAGCCTCCGGATGGAAGTCTCGGTGCTGCTGTGTGACAGTGACCAAACTGGCTCCTACACCTGGCGCTGGGGAAAGCTTCATTCACCCTGGATGTGTGTGAAGGCTCAGGAGAGTTGGGCTCTAGCCTGCTGTTGCTCCTGTGGAACTATTACACTAAAGGAAAAAATAGCTGATTTTGGTAGCACCTGCAGAAGTTGTGAGAGCAGATCTGGTTGTTAATACTTTTTCTATCAGGGGGCCCAAAATGACAGTGCTTAGTGTTGAAAAGGACTGTCTTGGGGTTACATATGCTAACATCAGGTGGTAATGATGCTGTTGTATCCAATGGACTAACAGTGTAGGTCTGATACTTACCATCGACTTACTTTGTGTGCTCTGTGGTTCAAAAGAAAAAGCCCCACAATCCTAAAAGCCTGTATTAAAGTGAAAGAAAATGTTTTTGCATGTTTTAAGGAAATTTAATTTAAAAACACAGTTTAGAGCAGTTATACTACTTTATGAAGGTGCTGGTAGCTCAGATATGCTTACGTCAGGTTGGAGTGATTCAAATGCTTTTATATTATAAATACTCATTAGTCAGGAGGTTACAGTAGATAACCAACCTTGACCATGCCTATTCTATTGCTTGCCTCAGAATTAATGAAGTCTGGGCTTACTACAGAGAAGTTGTAGTTGTATTTTTACTTTTAAATGGTAGGTTTTGAGTAAGACTTTACTGGCTGCTTAACAGCACTAAATGCAAAGCTTCACTTTCTTTTTTTTGGCCCAGTTATTTCCACTGATTCCTGCTATTTCCTGAAACTTCCTGTTTCGATCCTTTAAAAAATATATAGTTAAACCAAAGGCTCAACATGTTCCTGTTTTTTCTTCCTTCTTTTCTCATCTGCCCTATTACTTTATCTCTGACTTTTGTTCCCCTTTTAATCTTTTATTGGTGCCCTAATTGCCTTGAATCTTTCAATTGCCTGGAGATCATTAATGCTGCAAATACAGTGATCTTGGAAGTGAGAGGAAATTAATGTAATTGTCAAAACCCCCACTTTAACAGTTATGAATATGGAATTCTGATCTTGTCTCTGTTATGGGGTTGTTTTTTTTCCTAATTTTTTGTGATTTCAGGTTTCTCAAGTTTGTGACACTGTGCCTTGGTGCTTCCACTTGAAAAGACTGCTGCCTGCTACACATGTAATGAAGTTAAAAACTGCATTGCTTTAAGAGACATAATAAAATTGTCAGTTACTACAGATTTCCTCTTTGTATTGCTCCGTAATATGATTTCACCAGAAGATGTAGGCAGGCTGTTCCTGTGTGCATCTAGCATGATAGAGTGCTTAATCTAAAAATAAATGTAGTGCTAGAGGTGATTAGGTGGAAAAATAGTATCAAACTCATACTCAGTTGAGATTTTTTTCCTTTGTGCTTGTGGTACTTTCTGAGCTGCTGAGGACCTGTGACATCAGTAGCTGGGCCTTGGGTTTTCTGGTCATCTCTGAAGCAGATTCTGCACTCTTGGACCAGTGGACTACTGCCTGAATTCAGACTATGAACCAAACAAATACTTTTTTTGGTCATCTCTTTAATATAAATCCATTAACCAACTCCATGTTAAGATTGTGGCTAACAAAGCTATTGTTGATTGAGTGTCCCAAAGTTGTGTTTCCTCCTATTTGAATTCTGCTCTTCTTTTTCTGTTTTGTTTTGTGTTTTTTCTTCCCCATTATTTTCCTTCTGGCTTTCAGAGAAGCTGGTATGCAGAGCCAGCAAAGGGTATTGCTCTGTTAGAGAGATTTGTTTCTCATTGATATGTAACTGATCTTTTTTTTCAGATATCAAAGAGTCCGAGTTCTGTTTTGGTTTTTGCAGTGCTTTCAAGATCTCCTTCCTCTATTAAATGGTGGTCTATTAATTGGCTGATACTTTTTTTTTTTCTTTTCAGTGGACTCATTGGTCGCAGCTGGGCCATGGTATTTGCTGCTGGAGGCTTCAGAGTGAAACTTTATGATATTGCACAACAGCAGCTAACAAGTGCACTGGAAAATATTCGGTAGGTCACCTGACCTGAAATAACTGGGGTTGGAATGGAACTCTGGGATTTTTGTAATTATGAATGAAGAGCCATATGTTGTTATTTCAGGGAGGACAGATTTTAGGCTTTGAAGAAGGCTTTAACTTAGAAGTACAGGTCCTGTTAAGGTCAGAAGAGCTGTGCTTCCAAGTGTCACTGACACTTCTGAAGAGAAGTCATTTTAAGTCATTCAAGAGCTTAAGTTTAAATTTAGTTTTTTAAAATAATGCTTACCGACATTAGGTTATTTATAGGCTAGGTTTAAAATACATGAACATAAGAGTTTTTGCACAGAAAGGCAAAAAAAGACTCTTTCAAAGTGGACGTGGGTTGAGATGGATTGCTGAGAAGCCCTGCTACAATTATTAGTATTTTATTAGTTTGTTTATTATTATTATTAGTTATTGTATATATATGTATATATATGTGTGTGTGTGTGTATTTAAAATTTTTTAACTCTTATGGTGGTATTTTTGAGTCCTAGAAGAACAGGTTGCTAGTGTCATTGATCAGTTATAGTTGAAGTGGGAAACCCCTTTAGGAGTGCCACTTTGAGGGTATGAACATGACATCTCTCACACCAGCTGAGTCCAGGAGCCCCCTCTTCTGTGGCTGAAGCCTCGTGCTTTTGGTACCACAAGAGCTACAAGTTCAAGTCTTACCAGTCTGCTCCCCTCCCCCAGCCTTCAATGCCAACAAGTTAATTATCTATTCAGTCACTCTTAACTGGATTTCTTCCAACTGTTTCTCTAACCTTCCCTTGAACTGATATAAATCCTTCTGTGGCCTCCCTGGCAAAGGACTTTGTGTTCTGCAGGTTTACTGCTCACTGCATGGAGAGCCATTCCTTTGTGGTTGTTTTGAACCTGGCTCTTCAGTTGCTTTGACTGACCCCTGGTTCTTGTGTTAGAAGGAACATGTCTGCTTGGGCCTGTGCTCCCTCTCCTTGCTGGGCCTGAAATCACAGCTTTTATCTGCCTGTGAGAGAGGGTGAAAGTACATTTATAAAGTGTTTCTGTACACAACCTTATGTTGCTGCATCAGCATTTAATGCTGAACTTCAGATGACTTCACAATTAGCATCATCCTAAATGCATCAGCTCTCCCTTCATGATGCCTTGGAGTGACACATACCAGCTTGTGTGTCAGCTGTATGGAGTGTAAGGTGGATCTGAAAAAAGGCTGTGGTGTGTTGTATCCTGAGTGCTTTCTGTAGCAAGGCTTAAAGTAAACAGGAGAGACTTCAGGAATGCCTTGTAGATCAGTTCAGTTGTTAGAGTTCAGAATTTAAACAGTATGTAATATCTCAAGAGATTTGCCAAAAAAAGGCTTGATAACAAAAGAATGGGAAAATCTATCTCCTCTTTTTCTTTCTTTCTTTCCAGGTAGATGTTACACCAAACATCTCTGTTGCATCACCTAGATGGCACAAACTTTTCCTTTATTTCAGAGCTGCTGTCATAGTGGTAGCCACGATGAGATTCTGGATTGTTAGGTGGCTCTTTTATGGTGTTTGTTACTAAAGCCAGCACTTGCCCTATTTTTTTCTTTTTCTAATGGTAGGATGAGGATTTTAGCCTTCCAAGGTTTTCAACTTGAAAACATGAAGCATAGAACGTCATGTGTAATAGGATAGAGTGTTATTTGAGTGAGTTTGTTCTGTCTGTGCCTGCATGTGTTTTCCTGTAGGAGTTCACAGAATCACCAAATAGGTAAAGTTGGAAAGGAGCACTGGAGGTCATCTAGTCCAACCTCCCTGCTCAAGCAGGGTTTCCTAGAGCTCATTATATCCAGATAGCTTTTGAATAGCTCCAGGAAAGAGGCCCTACAATCTTTCTGGGCAAGTTGTTCAAGTGTTTAGTTCTTCCTCATGTTCAGGTGAAACTTCCTGTATTCCAGTTTCTGCCTGTTGCTTCTTGTCCTATTGCTTGGCTGTTGAGAACAGTTTGGAACTGTTTCTTGACACTCCCCTTTCAGATTCTTATAGACATTGTTGAGGTCCCCTCTGTTGTCTTTCCTTGAGGCTGAACAGGCTGATCTCCATCAGCCTTTCCTTGTAGGAGAGCTGTTTCAGTCCCTTATTCATCTTTGTAGCCCTCTGCTGGACCCTGCTCCAGGAGCTCTGTGTCTTTCTTGTACTGAGGAGCCCAGAGCTGGACACAGCACTCCAGATGTGCTCACCAGGGCAGGGTAGAGGAGCAGGATCTTCTTCCTTGACCTGCTGGCAAAGCTCTTCCTAAGGCATCCCACTGGCCTTCTTGGGACTGCTGGCTCATGCACAGCTTGTTGTCCACCAGGACCCCCAGGTCCTTCTCCACAGAGCTGCTTTCCAGCAGGTCAGACCCAGCCTGTGCTGGTGCCTGGGGTTGTTTCTCCCCAGGTGCAGGACCCTGCATTTACCTTTGTTGAATTTCAGACAGTTCCTCTCTGCCCATCTCTCCAGGCTTCAGGTCCTTCTGAAGGGCTGCACAGACCTCTGGGGTATCAGCCTTGTTCCAGCTTTGTGTCATCAGTGAACTTGCTGAGCAGGCACTTGCCCATTCATTCATTGAGAAGTTCAGGTCAAGTTCAGTTGAGTTCAAGGCAGGTTTTGCCTTTTACCTATGACGTTCTTAATGTATAATTAACTTGTGTGTCTTGTCTGTTGTACCATTCTAGTTAAAAAGCCTGGTTTCAGGAAAACATAGTTTTGTGACAAGAATACACTCTATGCAGTTTCTTCAACCACTATTTTAATGATTGTATCTATCAAAGTATGGTCAAACTTCTTTGCACTCATTTCATAGCACACAACCTGCAGTAAACCAGAATGAGTTACTGATGTGATACTTCTGAAAGAGTTGGAGCTTGAGTAGATAATGTGTGCTCACAGAAGTGCAGCAAGGGAATGTCTGTCTGACAGAGCCGGCTGGTGACTGGTTTTCTTGATGTAATTTGCTTTCCTTTTTCCCTCCAAGTAGCAAATCCTCTGGGGAAGGGGAAATCCTTTGGGGAAGTTTTTAAGCTTAGGAGTTTTTGTTTTAGTAGGCTTGATAGGTTATGGAAGGAACAGATTCCATCTTTACATATGTTCTGCCTGACAGTTCCAGAGTTGAAAACACCTCCAAAAGGAAATGTTGTTTTTTTTTTTACCTCATCCCTGCTTGGTAACCAGTCCCCTGGGCAGCTAGAACATATGATTTCAATAAGAATGATTTATGTGATTACTAAAGCTGTGTTTGGAGAACAGTTATGGTGCTCACATTTGCCTGGTATTCATAGCAGCAGGTTGTCCCAGGAGTCAGTGAAATCTCCTTTCCTGAAAGCTTTCAAGCTTGGCTACTCAAAACCTACTTGGTCTGACTGTCTCAGGCTAAATGTATGAGACTGGTGATGTTTTGGTTTGTTGGTTTGTTTTCCCCATGCCACCTACCCTCTCATTTTTCAGACAGTAGTGAACTACCATGAATGGTTCTGGTCTTTGGGCAACGGCAGCTGGCTGAACTTGTGTAGAACAGAATCAGTGTTCTCTTCCTTCCCTTCTTGTTAGTGTGGGCAATATGGTTGTGATTAAGTGGTCTTAATTCCAGTAAGTATTTGCTTGTTGCAACAGTGCATGCTGAATACGACAGCTGCCCAGTAGCTGAATAAAGGTGAGGCAAGTGGGGTGTGAACAAGACGAGTTAAGTGTTAGCATTGCTTTCATGGCCCTCTGTAAAGACTTTCAGTATAGGATTTGTGACCAGGGGCATTCCAGGCATTTTATGTGATTGGGAGTGTTCCCATAGATTGGATGCCTTATCCTGAAGCAAATACTAGCCCAGTTCCCAGAATAGTGCTGACATGGGCAGACAGGTATAACAGTAAAACTCTGGAGGTAGATGAAGCATAAGTTCAAAAAGGAAGTGGTATTTTCTTATGAATGGGAATTCTTCATTCTTCAAAGACCTTCAGGTATTGAGTGAAACTCTCTGAGCTGTGCACACAATAAAGCTGCACAACACAATACCTGTGTGCTATGGACATGGTTGCAATGATCACAGTCTAGGGTCATCTTAGGGATGGTCTCCTAAAAATTTAGGCTGTCTTTATTAAAAAGTCATCCAGTAGAGGTCAGTGGTGCCCTGCTGTATGTACAAACCTTTGTGTCTTCATGTATTGTCAGTATTGGGGAACACTGGTTTCACACAGTTCTGTAGCAATCTAATAACCCAGGGGAATATAAAGATGGTTCGTGTTTGAAAGACTAAAATTTATTTGTGGAACAGGACAACCAGAATGGCAGTAAGTAGATTAGCAAAGGGTGCAAAAAAAAGTTTTCCCAGCATGGAAGGCCAAAATTGAAGTAATGCACGTATTTCCTACTCCATGTTTTAACTGACTTAAATGCATGGCTAACATGAAGATTGGTTATGATAACAGGAACATTTTTTGTTTAGGAGTAAAAAAAATCAATCCAGCCTCAAGTTCCAAAGATGAAGATGGTAGTTTTGCAGGTTAACTGAGAAATAGTATTCTGAGTGCACAGTTTATTGTTAATGGTTTGTGACAGAAAAGCAGAAATGCAGGATGGTTATCACTGACAGAGAAGGAAAGATATGAAACAGGAGATGGGTACTGCAAGCTTCTGTAAGACACTGGGAGAGAAAAATAGAAGCTGGATCTCTTAGTCTGTCTCTAGCTTTTTAGAATTCCTCAGTGGCTGATCAGGTACTGTAATTTTGGAGAACCGGGGAGGATGAGACAAATGTTGTGTTGCAATATGAATGAACAAAGAAAGAAGGAAGTAATTCTGATACGATCTCTTCAAATGTAACTTTTTTGGGGAGGTGTTTTTAGTTTGGTTTGGGTTATTTTTAAGCAATATGTATAGCATGTAAGCAAGAGTATGCTGGATTTGGGCAAGAGCACCTGGGAAATGAATGGGTAGTTAAGACCTTTTAATTTACTTGTCATGCCTCACAAGGTGTGAGGCAGCCAGAAGTTTGGATATTCTAGTTTAGGGCACCTGTTTCTTTACAGGTGAAGCACTAGCACCTTCAGTGCTAGAAACCTTAAGTGCTGGATGGAGTTTCTGCCCAGCACGCTGTGTATTCCCTGTGAGCTTGGGAAAGGAAGCTGAAGATTCCTGTTTCCTATTCTTTGCCACAGATTACTTAAGAAGTAGAAGTCCTTGCTTTTCAACCTTGCTGTATCATTAATTAAGTAGGCAGAGTAAAGGATTCTTTTTCCTGCTGCTATTCATTAGCTCAGTTTCCTTGGTCTTCATGAGGACGAGCAGTTTTTGCTGAATAATAACCAAAGGCTCAGAGGAGTTCTGGCATGATGAAACTGATGAAAACTGAACAGATTTAACCATGATAAGGACTACATCAAAGAGCTTTAGGTTGATTGTGATCAGATTGTTTAATCCCACCTAATTTCTCTTGCTATTGTTCCTCTAAGTTGTTTATAATGGTTTCGAAAAATGACTTGGTTGGTCTGAATGTTCAAGGGCTTCAAACTGTAGAGACCTTTTCTGAGAAAGTGGCATATCCAGTCCCAGCCATGGTGTGTACTTGAGCATTCATTGCAAGTTTAGAAACTACTTGAATTTTTTGATACTTCTTCTTTGGTAATTTAAAAAACCCCAAAATGTAGTGGCTTGGTTTTTAGGAAGGACTCTTGGCTATATCAAACGTATTTATTTATTTATATGCTGGTAAAGAGGTTCCTAGAGTGAGGCTTTGTAACAAAAGAGCTGCTTGAAAAACTAGATGAAGTCTGTTAAAGGGATCTTGCTTCCCATTAAATATGAGCAGAAAAGAACTCTTGCTGATTGTGCACCAGTTAAAATAAGTTTGAATGGTGGCAGTCTTGCATCTAGGAGTAGATCTTGGAGATGTCTGTGCTTGAAGAGAAGAAAAAACTCTGATAAGATGGGGAAGGAAGGAGAAATGACTGAAATTAACCTTTATATTTTTGAACATAGATGTGTGGCATGGCAAATAGCATAGTACATGGTTTGTTAAGAAGATTTTTAAAGAAATTGGTGGTGGTTTAACGAGGATAAAGTGCTTAAATGTGTCTATGTTATTTCTATCAGCAAACAAATGAAAGAGATGGAGAAGTCGGGAGTCCTGAAAGGAGCTTTGAATGCGGAGCAGCAGTTGGCTCTCATTAGTGTTTGTACAGACCTGAAGGCAGCAGTAGAGGGTGCTACTTTCATTCAGGTAAGCAAAGATTTGCCAACTCCTAGCAAACAGTTCAGAAAGATGATCAAAAGCTGTGCTGCGCAGTAGGTGGGCACTGGAGAGTTCAACATCTTGACCCCATAAAGATACAGAGGTGCTTGTTAAAGATCTTTCTAGCCTGGTATCCTGATGTGGGAGATCATGCCTCTTTGCAGAATTTCCTACACTGGAATTCCCTCAAGTTTATTCTGAGTTATGGGGGAGAGGCTGGCAGCTAAGCTGAGAGCAAGTTGCTGGCCTCCATGTGTAACAATGACTGTACCTGTTAGAAAGATGAATGTGAGGTGAAGGGTGGCAGGAGATTTTTGGGGAGCAGATTATCTCTTAGGGAACACCACACATTCTAGAGCTGGATCTAAAATGTGTTTTTTCCTTTCCAGGTTCCTAGTGAAGGCAGAGAGTATTACATATGGGGTGACTGTTGACTGTGAGAGCGTTCTGTGGCCAAACACAGCTATCCCAGAGTGTTAAAGTATTAAAACCAGGGTTGATACATAGGTTTGGAATCTGTGCTGCTAAGTAAAATTGGAATGGGGAATAAGCTGAACTACTAGACCTGAGAGTTTGTGGCTGCTTAATTATTAATATGCTCACTGAACTGGGCATAGTGCAGAGAATAGGCTAATCTGGGACTATTTCTGGGATAAAGTGTGAATGAGTTTTCATTAGGATTGGCATCTTCTACCCTCCATAATCCCCAGTATTATTCCAGTGTTGTACCATTAGCTGTTCTACATGTATTTGTGCTGCACTGAAGAGTTTACAACTTACATTGTTTCAGGCTGTAAATTCCCCCAGTCTGGTTAGCTACAACACAACCTTAATACCAAATTGAACTGAAGGAGCACAGACTTCCAGACCTTTTATTCCTCCCAGTTTCAAGAAGTGAGGAGGGGAGAGTGGGAGGCAGGGCGAAGCCTCACACAGAAGTCAAGGTGTGAAGGTACTATAGATTTTTACAGTGTTTTGAGCTCAGTCCTTTTCTTCATAGTGTGAAACTATATATTGTCACCCCCAATATTTTCCTCTTTCATCATTAATGAGCTCAGGACTTGTTAGTTCATAGTATTTTGTTCATACATATATTGCCTACTTCTCTGAGTTTAATTTGCAAATTTATTGTCTAATCACTCAGTCTTGTGGAGTCCTTCTGCAGATGTTTGTGGTTGTAATAATGATGGCCAACTTAAATTTCATGAGTAAACTTTCAGGTCGTTTATGAATGGATGTAACAGGGGGCACAGCTATCCATGAAACAGCACTGGCCAGCCTATTCCAGTGCATAAGAACTGACTGTTCCTCCTGCCTTCTGCTTGTGAAAGCTGTTTCTTGTTTTCTTTTGCTGTTTCAAGCATTTCTTACTGCTTGGTATGTCCATATAGCAGCTTTACTTTCTCTGTGTGCTACCTATAAGGATCTGATCCTTCTTAGTGCCAACTTTGTATCTCTTTAGCATTCTGACTTCTATTTTACCATCTTCTTTTGAAGCTGAGCACAGCTGTGATGGAGTCCTTGGGTCTTGTTGCTCTGGCAGGGATGTTGAGTTTTGGTATGCTATTGGTCCTGTTAGAGGGGGGTTCTTTGGCAAAATCTTAAGATTTTTTAACACAGTCTTGCATGCCACATCAGATTAAATCAAGGCCTGCATCCTTCCTCACCACTATCAGTTAATCTATGAAATGGGCATTGGGCAAATATTGCTAAATCAAAGTAATTTTATGTTGGAAGGAGCCTGTGGAAGTCATCTGGCCCAACCCTTTGCAGGACCAACTTGCATCAACTTGCGAAGAATTTGTGCAGTTGAGTTTTGGATAAACACCTCTGGTCCCTTTGGGTAACTCGTTACAATGTTTGATTACTGTCATTGTGCAACTTTTTCCTAACATCTAATTGGAAGTCTCTTCTTGCAACTTCAGTCCCTTGTGTCCTGTCCTACCAGCCCAGAGAACCAGTGTGTTCCTTTCAGGTAGCTGAAGACAGTGGTGTTGTGTTGGTAGTCTCCAAACAGCAACAATGGACCTGGGGTAACTCTAGCTTTCTGGCACTGTTTTATGTTCCCTTAGCCCTCTTGATGTCTCTAAACATGTAGTTGTTTAGTATATAAATAAAAATACATGAAATAGCTGCAATATGCCCATGGATAACAAGTGATATATGTGAAACATGGTTGGCACTATTTGTGTCAGCCCTCCAAACTATAGCATTGAAGTTTAGTTTGATTCAAAGGGTTAACAAATGCACAGTGGAAGTGGGCAGGCAACTTACTTGAAATAGCCTTTAATTTTCTCCTGAAGGAGGGTGGTGAAATAGAATGAAACAATTTTAATTCTAGGCTCACAGCCTTATTGCAGCAGTGAGCAGACTACTTTATGGCTGAATCATTAAATTTAAGAAACGTTGCTTAGTGCAGCTTTGAACGTGGAAGGACAAAATGTACTAATTGTAACTTATGAGTGCAAATGTTCTGACTTTTAGTTACCTAAAAAATAAAATACCAGTTGCATTAATGTTAGTTGAATATAGAGGACTCAGTTTTCATGTTTAATGCTACTGTTTAGCCTATTTGAAAATTTTCATGAGAACTACATTGCTTTACCCTGGATTTCAGTTGGTTAAATATTAACTTCTTTTCAAATTTGGCCTTTGTAAAATAAGTCCACTTAAAGCTTTAAAATACCTCTTGACGTTTGCCCTTTGTGAGTAAACTCTTCAGACAGTTGCCTTCTATGTTGTTTTTACTGGACATAACTTAAAACAGATGGGATAAAGTAGTAAAAAGTGGAACTTCCTAAGTTATATCAGTGAAGATATAAAAGGGAAAAAGATGCAAGAAATAATTAGGACTGAGAAGAAAATTCATAACAGTCATAATCTATTAAAATATATTCCCTCTCCTGAGCATTTTCATTAAGTAACTTGTCTTGACTATGTGCTTTGCATCAACTTCAGAAGGAAGTCAATCTGTGTTTTGCTCTCAACCTGAGTATTCACACAGGTTCACTTTTCAGAACTTTTCTATGCTACTTAGAATAAGTGTGTAACCTATAGCATGTAGGTGAATGGATGCTGCAAGTTTTTATATCACTAAAAGCTTTAATTCTGAAATAACTTCTCCATTAGCTGAAAACTCCATGGAGATAAATTAATGGATATGTTTGTACTATAATGTCCCTGGCACAGGACTATCATGGGTGAGTTAAATGTTTCTTACTATTGTGCTCTGAGCTTTCCTGCATAAATACAGGATGACGTTTTTCTTCTATCCTTATGTGACTATTGGTTATTGAATGTCTTAGTACTCCTTTGAATATTAAAACCAGATTTAGGTGGATATATGTCTAGTTCATAAATGAGGTAAATTGCATAGAAGTCAGTGCAGCACTTGTATGATCTCTTATCACAACACTAGAAAAAATAAACCAGAGCTTTTTAAATAGAATGATTTACTAACTGAACAATAAAGTTTACTACCTGTCAGAGGAAGATAAGATGGCTATTGCTAAATCTTACTCTTGACACCTGAACAGCTGTGTATTCTGATGAGTTGTGAGGGCTGGCTGGGCTGGTTGAAGATGAACACAAAAGGGGTTCTCTGTAGCCATCTGTTGTGCTGTGGCATTGAACAGAGCACACTGGGCAAGGAAATCAAGCTTTTGACTTACACCTTGTGTTCTTGAAGTTTTTATCCTTTTTACTTTTGAAAGAACTCTGCCCAAAAGCCTTAAAATAGTAACTTCATTTCCTGCCCAATCCTATAAAAAGAGAGGGTGTTCTGCCCCCTCTCCTCCTCCCCCCCCATTGAGGGTTGAGCTGGTGATAACAACACTAATAGATCTTGAACCTGGTATCTTTTAGATCTTTCTGGCTCTTTCATCTTTTCCAGTTATAGACATATTTTTAAAAAACAGTGTTAGTAGCTTTCAAAAAGCCTGGTGGTGCCTCAGGGTGCAAAACCAGCCTTGACTTTGGAGCTTTGACAACAGGTATTTTGTGTCTCTGGTCATAAAAATTAGTTTTTGACTGTCTGTTACCACTTTCTACTCATAGCTTTTGTTTGACTTTCCTGACAGCTTTCAAGAACCCTTTTACTTCTGGGGGAATGTCTGCAGACAGTGGGTGAAGATGTCTTCAGCTATCCTGAGCTCATAGACTAGAAGACCATACCGGTTTGGAGGCTCTGTTAGTCACAGACCTCTGTATAAACAAAACTGCTGGCAGGCAGAGTGAGCAAACATTGCAGTAACATGGCTTCTTCTGAACTGAGCCTTGGAAGGACAAACATAGGTCTGTTTGCTCTCAGCTGGGCAAATATAACCTTAGGCCTGGTTTAACCCTACTAAGCTTAAACAGTGGCCTGAGGCACTAGAGGTTGTGTTTCGGCTTTTGCGGGAAAAGGTTTTAAGCATATGACCTGACTTGCTGTCTTTGTAGAAGTTTTGAGAAAATTCTTTCTAATTTTAAAGATTGAAATGATCAGGTCTTAAAGACTTTCTGTTGAACATTTTATGAAATCAGTCTCTGAGTTGAACTGAAAGATGATGTTTAGGTAAACAGCTCACCAGTGTCACTTATGTCCTTCCAAATTTTCTAACATTCATTTCCCATCTATTCTGTGCATATAATAGCTGGTGTCATCTACCATTGCCAATATGATTTTGGGGTTGTCATTGCCAAAACTGTAATCCTGCCCAACGTCTAATCTTGCTTTTCAGATTCTCTTCCATTGCTCCCTGGTCCCTTTTCTGGGGCAATATTGTGTTTCTATTGCCTTTCCTAGATCACTTTCCCTATTTTTCAGGGGGGATGAGATCAGGACAGAAGAAAACAGAGAACATCTAATTTTTTGAGAGAAGATGTGGGGAGGAGAATATCAGACAACTAGTTTGAGATGTTATTGCCCTTTCCTGAGGGAACAAAAAGGATCTTTATCTGTAGCAGCCTGATTGACTTGTCTGTCTTTTGAAAGTTTTGTAGGACATGTAAACATCATGGAAAAAGATGGATCTTTTCATGCCATGATACTGACAGGACAGGAAGCAAACCTGTCTTCATTTTCTGTATTTGTTTTAAATGAAAAACAGCCAGAAAGCCCCTCACAGAATCCCCCAAACCATCCCAAATTTGCAAGTCTGATTTTAGAAAACGTAGTTCTGCAAACTAGTACCTCTGCAAATCCTGGTTTTTTCTACTAAAGGTTGAACAGACACTTGTAATTCAGTCATTTATTCTGAACCGTATAAAATGGCAGTAACTTGATATTTTTATTGCTCAGATTCTTTAACAGAGTATGTTTATGAAATGTAGGAAAGTACAAAATGTTTCAATCCCAGTACTGGATTTCACCTCAGTGCTGTTTACTTGCACAGTATCATGTGGTTGATGGTCTTTCATGTCACTCAAGAGGTAGTGATTTATGAAGCATCAGATTTCACACTCGTATGAGCTCATATGTGTTAGACAAATAAGAAATTATCACATTAGAGCTAAAGTAATTTATAGCCCTAAATTATTATTATTTTTAATTAGATTAACTTGAAAGTGCTGGTGTTTTAACTGATGCTTTTACAACTGCTTTTACAATAAGCTTCCTCATTCAGTGATGAGGCCAAAGGCAGGCAGGATCAGTCATATGTGGACAACTGGCTGTCAAAAATATGACCTGTTCTTAAAATTCTTCTGTGCTGTGATTCCTTCTCCTCCCATGTCTACCATTTTGTTTCAGTGCATACAAAACCCACAGAAAGTCTGTAAGTGAAGCCCTGGGATGTGAAGCCTGCATGCCTGTATTATATTAATATTTTTTTTAATTGTGTCACATGGTGATAATGTGGCCCTGCCATTCCTAACAAATGCTTTTCAGTTTAAGGAGCTGCTGTCCTTATTATGCTTTCTCACCCTTGGCTTACAGGATTGCAGTAGTTAGTAAGGTAGTTCAGGTTCCAAATAAGTCTTTGTTGCCAAGGTTGTGTGGCTTATTTTGGGTTAACTAGAGCTGGTTTACACCTAAGGAAGCTTTTGTTGCCAAATATATTTTTGTTTATTATTTGGTTTTTGTTCATGAGCTTGAAACTGTCTTGAGTTGTATACTCATTTAGTGGAATGAGTATCTGCTGTGGGAAAGGGGCAGACAGCCTGATGAGCTCCTGTTCCCCTGTGTGTATCCCACTGGGCTGGGTGTCTGCCTCACATCCAAGTGTTTCAGGGGTTTTGAGGTGCTTTGTTTTGGTTTGGTTTTTTTTCCTCCTTCCTCATTTTAACTGATCAAAATACTGACACAGCACTGAAAGGTGTGCAACAGCCTGGGGCCTCCTTCACTAACCAGACAAAAGTGTGTGTGCCTCCTGCCCAGCTGCTGGCCCTGCCTTTATCCTAAAGAAGAGTAGCAATACTTTACAGAAAGAGAGCGAAGTAAATATGTTTTCCCCTCATCATCTTAGAACTTTGAAATAATGAATTTTTGTTTTTCACCTTATCTTAATTAATAATGTTTTGGTATACGGTTAGATCCACATACTATCCATCTTTAAAGTGCCTCAAAACATGCATCTAAAACTATTTTTGAAGGGAGCATGATGGAAGAGTCCAAAATACTTGAAGTCAAGTATTTGCATTTGAAATATGTAATGATTTTGAATTTTGTGAAATTACCAAACCTTTTCAGTGTAGGAAAAAAAAAGATATTTGACCCAAGTTCTATTGGTTAGCAATAGTATCAGATGCAAAATTATTATTCTGATTTAATAGTTTGTTCTGATATTAAAAATACAGTTTTATGTCTCTTCTTGTTTCACTAACTGAACTCTCAGCCTCTGCAGTCAAAATGGTCACATTTTTTAATTGTAGATGGTGTAGTTCCCAGGTTGACATGTGTGACCCTTGTTTACTGACTAGAGTGCACTTCAGTGTCTGACATGGATTACAATAGCAAAAAGCTCAAGTTTCATTAATAGAAGGTGCATCTTCACTCTTCCAGAATGGAAGTACACACCTAAACTCTGCAGGAGCAGAACAAACCAGCATGACAACACAAAAGCCTAAATAGAAGTTATAATACTTAGGGCTGAAATACTAATGATAGTAGTGAGCATTTTAAATGGTCTTTTGCTTAAAATACAATTTGATGTAGATTCAGTGAAATGGTGACTGAAACACAGCAGTCTATATGCAAGATGGAGCAAATAGATGGAATCTTGCTTTGGTAATTTCAGTAACTTCAGCTTTGCCAGTAATATTGGGAGAAACAGAACTGATTCTCAAATTGCAGAGTTTAATTTGAAGAGATCTTATTTTAACATATATACTTCTTTCAATTAGGCTTTTACAAGAATCCTTTATTATATTATTTAGATGTGCTAAAATTCCATGGAATAATTGTATTTGACTGTACAATTGCTATCTGTAGATAGTGATTTGAAATCTCCTATTCAGTAAATTTGCAGATCTCCTTTTCACGTATTTTTAATGCCTGTCTTAAACAGCATTCAGGTTATATGTATAAAACTCCACAGGCTGAAGCTTTTCATAGGTTTATATTAATCGGGCTTTGTTTTAGAAATAGAACATTCTCAAGTGACTTGTTAGATTGAAAATAAAACAATTATGCCTGTCATTTCTGTGAAGTTCCTTTTCTAGTGGATTATAACTATAGAAGATAATGGAAGTATTTGTAGGAATGTTTCAGGCACCAAGCCTTCAGAAAAGCTCCTTTTCTGAAATGCAGAACTCTTTGTCTCTTAATCCTGTGAAGTTCTTTATATTCCCACAAAAAGCTGGACATAATGTGGTTCCTGTTGCAGGAGTGCTGACAGTCTGGGTCCAGCTTGTGGGATAGTTTGGTGCTTTGAAAGGTGCTGCTATGGCCTGATTCTGTGAGAGGAGAGGATTGCTGTCACTTGACTCTGGGAATTGTTCCACAAGAGTGCCTTAAAAATGTCAGTTAAATCACATCACTGGCAAGCTGAGGCTCCCTAAAATTCTGTGAGTTTTATATGTATATAAAAGAGCAGGGGCTTGTAGAATGTTTGGAGATCCTCACTTAACTGCAGAAGATGAGGAACATCTTGTAGCAGTCAAAGCAGTCAAGGCTTCTGAACAATTTACCTGCTGCTTAAAACTTTATTGAATTTACTGGGAAAAGGGGAATTGCAGAACTTTAGAAAATAATTTTCTACCTCAGTTATGGCTGGGCAAGGGCACAGGGTGCTCTTGCTGAAGCAGCTGCTGCATGGCAGTGAGATACAGCTCTTGGGGTTAGGTGTACAAGATGAAGGTAGGAGGAGAATAGCTGTGGGAGGAGAGTAGGGTGTTTCTTGCTGTCCCTTTAGACTGAGGAGCCAGTTGAGAGCTTATGGGGCAGGATTAGCAGGACCACCAGTATGGGAGACTTTGTGGTAGATGTCTGCTACGGATCACTTGATCAGGAAAAGGCCTTCTTCAGAGGCCTGACATTCACAGGCCCGTGTCTTCATGGTGGGGCTTCACCCACTTCAGTATCTGCTGGATACAGCACAGGAGGACACAAGGAATTCTGAAGGGTTCTGAAATGCATTCATGGTAACTCCAACACAGGTGGTTGAGGAATAGAAGAGAGGTCATGTGCTGGACCTCACAAACAGTGAAGAACTGGTTGGAGATGTGAAGGTCAGGGGGAAATCTTGGCTATAGGGATCATGAGATGGTGAAGTTGAGGATCCTGAGAGGAGAAGCAAGACAAAAACTGGGATTACAGCCCTAGACTTCATGAGAGACAAATTTGGCCTGTTGGGCCAAAATCTACTTGGAAGATTCCCATGGTATGGGATACTCTTCTGGAATGAAGAAGGGTCTAGGGGAGTTCAAGACAGATTTATCTTCACTTGCAGGAATGTATATTATCATAAATCTTCATATAAAGATTGACAGGGAGGAAACACTTTCTTGTTTATGTTTTGAATTTGCAGCAGACAGCACTAGTCAGGAGTTCACATTTTGCAACTGTAGCTTTCAGACTTCTTTGTTCAGCAATTCCTTATGCTGGTGACTACCATCAGACTCCATACTCATTATTGGGAAGGTTTGATTCTGCTCTCTGTGACAGCATCTCCAGATGATCTTACAGAAAGTGACTTGCTTGTTGCTGAGTGGTTGCTAATCTTTGACCTTCTGCATGCTGGTTTAAATATCTGGCTTTCATCTTTTACTGTTATCTTATACTGCTTGTGTAAGATGTTTACTTATTTTAGGACAATACTGCTGTGTTGCAGGGCTTTTCTTCAGGCCGTATTTTGTTTCTTTTGCTTCCCAGTACTAATAAATTGCTCAGTATCAATTCTCATTGATACTATAAGGAAAAGGTATTTTGCAACATAGTATTTTGGGGAGTGCTTTCCTTGAAGGTACAGAGGAGTTACTACCTTGGCATATTTGAGAATGGATGGGAAGAACCTGGGGAGATGCCAGCATTTAAATATAGGAAAATGAAGTAGTGCATTTAGATGAGCATGGATGCATGTGGGAGCACAGATGGGAGTTGGCATGGTGAGATAGGCCTATGCAAAAACACAGACAGAGACACTGGATTTAAACAGATAAAACTGACTGGCTTTAATGTACTGGCATTTCAGGGGTTGTCATGTGAGTGCAGCTTCTTAATTAGGGGCAACTAAACCTCAATCACCTCGTGGTGTATCAGTTAGCTAGGGAGGGAGTCGAGTATGTGTTAATCTGTGTGTAGTTCTTTAGGAGTCCATTAACTGGTTCAAGTAGCTGTTATGTGTTCTCTGAACGTGTATTTGAATAGTGTAATTCCTATTACCTTTAAGCC
The DNA here is from genome assembly GCA_025920805.1 of Petroica traversi. Classification (NCBI taxonomy): domain Eukaryota; kingdom Metazoa; phylum Chordata; class Aves; order Passeriformes; family Petroicidae; genus Petroica; species Petroica traversi. The sequence continues at coordinate 11,858,268 of JAHLSL010000023.1, forward strand.
TTTAATTCAATGCAACACTTCCAGGAGATGGGTTTGAAAAATTAACAGCTGTCATGTTCTGATCAGGCTGTTAAGAGATGTCTAATAAAGTTTAAATTGGAAGCCAGATTTGTAGCAAGCTTGTTTAGGTGGACCAGGCCTTGGAATAAAGGTGTACTGTTCACTGCAAATGGAGAAGTATGATCTTCCCTAAGAAAAGGGCACAGAAATATACAGTGTCACTTAAAATGCATAGTGGTGCTTGCTGACCTTTTTGCACTGATTCTTTGAGAGAAACTCTGGTAGCTTTAAACCCATATCTTATCTGCTCTCTGTTTGATCTTCTCTTTCTCAGGGTAAACAGAATAGCTTCAGACCTCTCCAGGCTCCATAACTGACAGCAAGTGAGGTTCCTGTTTAATGGATTGTTCGGAGCTTAATTTTCCCTCTGTTCTTCAGGGAATTGGTGTCTCTGAGAAAATAATTGCATGCTTGAGAACAGAAACTTTATTGCAGTGGTCCAACAACCTGAATACAATTGTGACGCTATACAAGAAGCTCCAAGCAAATGGCCCATTCAGAAACCTTACGTAACCGTGGCAGGTTTGAGTTTCCAGCAGATTTGAGTTTGCCTTCTTGATTATCATCTGATGTGAGAGCAGGCTTAGAGTTTCAAGTTCACAAACCTATTCAGAGCAGCTCTTTTATTAGCTTGAACAGTATCTGCAGAGTTCTCGTCATCTTTGGCTTCGCTAAAAGAAACTATTTAAACCTAACCAACAAGCAGGGATTCTGGAACTATGAGCAGAGTATCATTTTGTTTTGATAAGGCTGTCTAATACTTTGGGCTCTATCTGGAGTTCTTAAATGACCCTGTTTATCTCTTCTGCATTGTGGAACCTTTAGTACAGTTTCATGCAACTTATTTTTTAAGACTTCAGATTACTTTTAACCCATTTATTGCTTTAAAAACTCTGGCCTTAAGCATTTCTGCCACAGAGTCTGTATGAAGCAGCAGATATTAAATGTAAATTTTGGATTATGTCAAATATGTAGCCTCTTCCCCTAACCTTGCTGGGTATAGTTCAGCATAACTGAAAGGACAGAATGGAGTACTGACAGGTGAGAGAAGGCTGGAGTTGGAAAAGAGCAGACATTTTCTATGTATTTTAAGGGGAAGGCTGAGGTTTTGCAGCTTTGGGATCTTGTTTGGATTTTTTTAAACTTCCAAAAACCATTGAAAACAGGCTGGCTTTGTTCCTCCATTTTCTTCTTGTAGACCAAAGTATTTTCTGTTGCTTCTGGGATCCACTGTAGTTATTTTCCCATGTTTTTCTCCTCCCAATCTAGTGCATCTTTGAATGCTCTCCTTCAAGCATCTCCTGGAGATAACTTTGGAAATCTAGTGACTGTAGATTGTGGGTCTTGGCTCACACATGTGAAATTTCACACAGTAATGCAGAGCTGAACATGCTCTCCCAGTAGCTTTGGGAGAAGTTTTGATAGCATTCATTGTGCTAAAGGTGGTCTTCAGAAGTCTTTCTCAGTGACCTCACACTGAACCTGCTTAAGTATCTTCAGTAATTTCAACTCCAGGAATTGTTTAAGTACAGGTTGCAGAGCTGTACCTTGGAATCTCCTGCCATTGTTCTGGAGATTGTAAGTTTTTCTTAGTTTTGAGATACACCTGTTCATTTCCATCTAGTCTGAGAGAGAATACTGACTTCTATCATGTGAAATTCTCTTAAAAAAAAAAGTGGAGACCAGGTCTTACTCCTCCATATTTTATTAACTCCCTGCGTGAGTTAAGGTGTATTTTAGGCAAAGCAGAATATTTTTTTTTGTGTTAAATCCCCTATGGGCTGTGGTTGTCCATCTTCTGCTGTACATAAACTCTTTGGCTTTCCCTTTCTTTAACTCTAGGAAGATATTTTTGTGTTAATGATTAAATAGGTGATTAAAATAGGTGTTTTATGCTGAATTCCTAGGTGTAAAGATGGTTTCAGTGATGTCTGAAATGTATGGATAGATACTATTGAACTACATGACTTCTAATACTGTTTCTTGGTTTTATTCCAGGAATGTACTCCAGAGAACCTGGAACTGAAAAAGAAGATTTTTGGTCAGTTGGATCTAATTGTGGGTGACAATGTTATCTTGAGCAGCTCGACCTCTTGTCTCTTACCCAGCAAATTGTTCACTGGCCTTAAACACGTTAAGCAGTGCATTGTGTCACATCCTGTAAGTATGATGGCACTTTTCCTTTTTGTGTAAACTGCGTCCCAAACACCCTTCTGAGCCTTTCAGTCTGCAGGAAGGAGTTTGGGACTCTTGTGTGCCATTGTTACTGTGCACATGGCCAGCTTTTCAAAAAGGCTGTAGTTTGGTTATTCTGTGAGCAGCAGCACTAACCTACAAAATGGAGAGGATGTAGCATTTTGCATACTGTTGGCTCAAGATATGTTCTGTGTGAGCTGTTGTGCTTGTATTGTTGTGTACTTCTCAAACTACTGGATTTCAAAATGCAGGGATTCTGTGTTTTGGGTACAAACTCATAACATTGCTGCTTTCTTCTTGTGTCATTGTTAGTCTTTTCTAGTATCCTTTTTCAGCTTCTGCTGGGTAACAGTAAGAATCCAGATACTGAGCTGCGTGTGCTTGTCAGGCAATAATGATAAAAGGTGGGAAATTTAGACTCCAGTTTCTTCAGACTTGTGATGCAGAAGCAGTATTCCTTAATTCCTGAAAGAGGAATTAAGGAATGATGAAATGGAACAAATTGGACTTGGGGCTGAATTTGCATGCTTCATGACCAGCAGGGACAGGACAGTGATGCCAAAATGGAATGACTGGAGATTGCAGCAGAACCTCAAAATTGTCAAAGGTACTTGTGAGCTTTTGTACAGGTCTGTTTGGAGCTGCCAGACAGCAGTTTACCACATGTCTCCTCAGCATGGAAGAGCATTTTATCTTGATCTCTGGGATTTGTACTGTTTCTGTTTTCCACTATTCAAGGAACTAATGAATTTATTAACCCAATGTTAGTCTGCTGGTCAGCTGAGCAGTTAAGAGGATTGTTGTCATGAAGAAAGGTACTGCTCTAGTCTCTACAGTTTGGTAACTACACGATGTCTCTCCAGGGCACCCCTCAGAGTATAAAGTAAATGTCAATTCCCTGGCCATGCTGAAGAGTACAAAAATACAGCACTATTTTACTGTAGTATTTCTACAGCTACCTGTAGCGTGATGCTGTAGTGTCAAAGCATTGTTCAGTCCCTTTCTGACACCTCTCCTCCACCACCATTGTGACTTAGGGTGCCTGGGTGACAAGGGGAACAAAAGCCTTGGTTTGGTTTGTTTCTAGATAATGAGTTTTCAATCCCCTTTAATTATAAAAGAGTCAAATTACAAAATATGCATCTGTGCGTAGATCTGGCCTTTCTCCAGTCTAAAATCCTATAGTTCTTTATCTCTTATTTCCACGGTTGTAATTTTCTCTAATGCGAGAGAAGAGGTAATTTTTTTTAACATCTCTATATTAAGTAACTATATAATTTCTTTTTTTTTTTTACCTGTTCCTGGTTGCCTGGGTATTTGCCAGTCTTTGATTTTACTATACTCTTTCTTACTGTTTTCCAAAGTTGGTCTATACCAGCTCGACTTTCTTTAGTCTGAACTGCAGTCTTTATAGGAGCCACTCCTGAAACCAGGTTTTATCAGATCTGGAAAGGTAGTTAGTCTCTGCATAAACATTTTCTACGTTGCTGTTGTAAGGATATGTGTTTTGTCAGAACAAATTCTCTGGAGTACCTTAAAATGTCTAATTGGTCCAAAATAGCTTTGCAGTCCAGCTGAGACTATTTTCTTAGTAACCTCAGCTTTACTCAGCTTTACTGAATGTACCAAAGAAGCTGTAAACCAGTGTACCCTTCCAGGGGCCTTTCTGCATCTGCATCAGGAAACAGGCTTGCTTTGTAGTAGTTGTTGCCTTTGGGTGGTTTTTTTTTAGTTTTGTTTTATTTTTTACCAAGATCTTGAACACAATAGTAGGATTTGGTGGCTGCAGGAAGCAAGCAGCTCTGCAAGTCACTGAAAACAAGTGTGGAATTTGATCTACCAGAAAAATTAAAAGCTCAAGTTGTTGAGCCTCTGGCATGGGTGGGGGTGTTGAGGTTAAATGAAATGAAGTGCCCAAAGGGCAGAAGCAGCTCATCCCTTTGCTTAACACCCTTCAGTAATTAGAAAAAAAAAATAAAATCCCACAGCACAGCTGTATGATAGAAATGCACACAACACTTAGTCACAATACAAAACAGGTACAGCTGATCTCTGAAAGCAGTTTCAGGCAGTGAATCAGTAGAGGTCTGTGCAGGGTGGTTCTCTCCTCATGTGCTGTATGTGCCTGCTAGAAACATGGAGCTAGAGGAGACTGTGCCATTGAGTGAAGTACCCTGTTGTACAGGAAAACCTGTAATCAAGTAACTTTAAAACTGTAATAAACTCTCTCTCTCTTAGATTATCTTTTTAACTCCACTACTCCTGTTAGAAATTGTTTTTGTCTTCTAATTTTTGTTCCAGTATTATTCCTAGTGCATTAAAATTAATATTTGTTTGTTGGCAGCTTTTGTGTAACTTAATTCTTTTTGGTGTTTTTTTGTCATCTCCTTTCTTCACTGTCACTTCGTTAGACTAAGGTGGCCTTCTGTTCCCTGAAGTACTTTTCATTTTTAGAAACTTTCCCCCATTCCCTATTTCATCTATATCCTACCACTTCCAGTTTTTACTGGTATCCATTATCTCACTCCTAAAAAATTGTCTGCCTATGTCTCTTCATTGTGCTCATGTTCATATACCCATATACTCCTGGTGCCAAATTCATTAAATGGAATATTGCAGTAAGATCACTGTCAGCACTAACCTTTGAAGAAATTTTTAATAGCCTCAGTCTCTTTCTCTTGTTGTTCTCTTTCTGACTGGAACTTGTCCTATACTTAAAGGTTAGAAAAGTCTCAGAGAATGTCTTGGTGGGTCTTGCTCACTTGCCTGGCACCACTGGATGGTGTCCATCCACCACACCATTCTCAGCATTGGTGGTGGCACTGCCCAGAAGACTCATGTGAGACAGGCTATGGTGGGACTCAAGGCCCTCTAAAGGGAATTAAGTGGGTTCCATCAGTAGTTAGAGCAGATGTCAGACCCTGCAGGAAAGGGAACCATGTAAATACTGAAAAGAAAGAACATGCAGAGAGGAAAGGCTGCTCGTACGTTGTTGTGACTAAATCCTGTACTTGCATTTAATTGAGCACAGTTAAGAGTAGTTGACTATATGGGAGCATGTTGAAAAAATTTACTTAATTACCATCCTTCAAATGTCAGTGTTATTCCTGGTAGTATCTTATTATATGTTAGCTCCTTCTATTGCCTGGAACTAGATGGAGAGCTGAATTTAACACCTTTCAGGGTACAGCTGAAGGACTGCTACTCTGGAAAGAGCATGCATGCAGTGTTACTGTCTGTAACACTATGACCCGAAGAACTTTTAGCTGTTTCCAGAACGTTCTTTAGGATTTTTTGTTTTTTACTTCAAAAGTACATTTCACAAAGGTCTTGACTTGATGAGGAATTGCATTTGGGAAGAGTCAGGGAGAGGCAATTTATTTTTTTCAGGGTACAGTGTTTGGAGGTAACCTGTTCTGCAACATTTTCAAAGTATATTTTATGTGGTATCTGTTACTGTATTTAGCATATATTTACAGGCTTGGGCCAGTAGCAGCTTATCTGTTAAGTGTTGCATCTTACAGGTGGTGTTTAGCAATACTTTTGTTAAAAGGTTCCTGACTGCCTAAAAGGAAATGCTTTGCTTAATTTGGAAAGACAGGTAGTTCCCACATGTCTTACAACAACAAACATCCTGAATATTGAGCAAACAGTTCCTCAAGCCAGGATAAAGTCTTCTAGTACTGTTTGAGCCCTGTCTTCTTTGGTGTAGCTCCATGAATTTTGCTGGGGTTAAACAGAGTTTGATTCAGTGCAAGTTTAATAAATCCTTTTAATTTGAATTAATGCTCCTGCTTTTATTGGATTGGTGAAGTCTTTCAGGGTCTAAATATCAGGCTCATTGTGTTCACTGGAAATCATCCAAGGTAGTGCCAGCTATAAAGATGTTTTATATTAACTTGTTCTATTGGTGGCTGATGTTCTTCTTTTGTGTTTCTTCTTGAGGTAAATCCACCTTACTTTGTGCCATTGGTTGAAATTGTTCCTCATCCAGAAACAGATCCTTCTACTACAGAGAGAACATATGCCCTGATGAAGAAGATTGGTCAGTCTCCTGTCAAACTAAACAGAGAAATTGAGGGGTTTGCCCTGAATCGACTACAGTATGCAGTGATAAGTGAAGCTTGGAGACTTGTGGATGTATGTATATCTTTTCTTTCAGTATGTGGTCAGTTCTGTAGATAAGTGAGATTGTTAAATCTGTGTCATATTTGTTCAGCTGTCCCTTATGAGCATAAAATGTATATTTAAATGTAAATTAAACCCAGAAAGAAGAGATGTCAGTTATAAAAAGCAAAGACTGACAAAAACAATGTGATATGCGATGGTGAAATTATTCTTTATCCTGCTTTCTTTTTTCAGAATACTGTTATTTTCAGGGCAATCAAAAGGATAATCTTTAAAAGCACAGGAATCAAAATACCGATTTTTCTTTCTTGTAGGCTTCTCATCATTTCCTGTTTGTTTTTTTCTAGTGTTGTTGGCCTGCTGTACAGTGGTCATAAAAATATTTTAAATGGTTTTCTTTTCAGCCTTTCAGGAACTGCACTCATAGGTTTAACTGTTACTTGATACTTGTAGGCAAAGACAGATTTCTCCTCCTCCTGCCCATTCAGACTTCTAGCTGAGAATCATTTGTTTGTGTCCCTTCAGTTTTTCCCACAGTTACCTGTTCAGTGCTGAAAAGTCTGATCTTTCATCAGCAGGAACTGAGTTATATGTCTGTTGTTATTCTGTTGAGAAGAGTTTCAACTGGGCTTTAATAGGACTTAATTTTTTGTTGTGGAGAGTGTTTTGGTTTTTCCAAGCTGTTTAAAACAACCATGCACACAAATATAGGTAAATATCTTAAAACTAAGGTAACATTATTGTAAACAAAGCAGCTCTTTTTCCAAAGAAGTATTTAAGCATAGTTGCTGAACTGATTTTGCTTACCTGTAGTTTGCTTTATAGCAATATAATCAACAGTACAAAGGAGGTGATGAATAATAATAAGTAAAACAATGTTGAGAGAAAGGAACTGATCTACTACTGGAGATGTTTAAATTTTAAAAATTGCAGTTGTCAAAGGTGTAGTGTTTCAACTGTGTGACTTCAGGCTGCACAGTGCCTTTGCAGGAGGAGAATCACTGCAGATAGACGAGAGCTGCAGGCCTGGAACAGTTTGTGTGTTTCTACTGTTATGCTGCCAACTTAGTAATTTTTATTGCAAATCATGTTCCTTTGGTGTATTCCATTTTCCAAACGGGGAAACATGCTTCTTGCTTCAGATTGTGAAGTCACTTTTCAGCACTTACTGTTGAAAACATCAATCTCCCCAACTCTGTCTCTGAGAAACTCCTAAAAATCAAGTTTTACGCACATAGGTAACATCTTGAACAAATGTTTTCATTACTCTAAGAAGTACTGGGGGTTGTTGTGGTTTTGTTGTTGTTGTTGGTTGGGGTTTTTTTTGGGTTTGGTTGGTTTTTTTCAGTCAGTTGAGCTTATTTCATTAAAGAAACTATGGAAGTTTCTCCAGTAGAACTACTAATGTACTGTTAAAATAACTGGTGGTAAAACAGGCATGCAGTACAGCTGTACTTACATTTATCTTGAAAATTTTGTAATAAATAGGCCGAGTAGCTTGCAGAATATGTTTTAGTTCCCAAATCTATCTGGGAAACTGACAACCTGCCAGTATTTCTCTTTTCTTTAGCAGTTCTCTGTTGGGGTGGATGAGATATGAGCGAGGAATCGTGATGGGAGAAAGGTTCTGATCCAGAGCGTGGAATTAAAGATAGGGCTGTATAGAAAGAAATGTGGTAAATATATCTGCCTGCTGAATGTTGTGTGGGGCTCACTGACTTCTGCCATGTTGGTGCAAGAGTAGGACACACTTTTAACACAGCCAGAAATCTGAAATAAGGCTCTGTCAGTGCATTGAGTGCAGGCTCAAGACTCCACATGGTGCTAAAATTGCCCGTGGCACGGATGCCAGAGCACAGAGAGGAGTATAATTCAGGGCAAAGTGATTAAAGCTCCAATGAGTATCCTGAGTACTGGGGTACAGTTTGCTTGCCAAAGGTGCTGGGGTTCCCAGCTGCACACACAGGGGGGCTGGGATTTTACAGCTGGGCACAAAATTAGTGCTGTGAATGCAGGGCTGGACTGAATGTGGGAGTGTGAAGTGTGGTGTTAAACTGGTAAAAAATTAATAGGCTTGCAAGTTGAGATCTGATTTGTAGGAAAATAGGAGAAAGAAAACTTATTTGGAGATGAACAGTTGAATGCTGAGAACTTTGCTCATGTGGATAATAGGGATGTAGATTACAGGATGCAGAAGTTTGACTTTGCAAGAACTTAGAAGCAAAGACCATGGATTCATTTATAGGTCTGAAAGATGTAATTCGAGCAAGTGTTCCCTTTGAGGCAAGAGTGCTACAAAGAAATGTTTCATTTTGGATCTGAGATAGTCTTTTTGCGACAAGATGTCTTTTCAAAGATTGCTTTGACTTGCAAGTCATAAGCATTTGGGCAGTGCCAGTGTTTGTGGCAGAAAATGTTTGTATCAGTTATTTGTCTCCTCATGCTCCACATTTATTCCATGATAAAGCAGATACTGGGAGCACTCCAGTCTGTCTCTTTAAGGTCATGTATCTGAGAACTTTCTGTAGGTCCTCAGCCTATCTTAGACTGGCATTCATGTAGGTTTCTTATTTGTGTATTCAGTTGCTGGGGCTCTGGTTGAAATGTTGCAAAGCTGATAATGATGAGAGTAAAAGATGTACTGTGAGATGCTGAGGTTGAAGATCCTTACTCCTCTCTTATCATTCCTAAATTTTTCTATTACCACTTTGGAACATTTAGAATAACCTTTATCCAATAATAGGAAAATTACTTCAAACTGCTTTCTCTCTTATTGTCTGTTACCATTTATTTACTTTCTCACATCTCCATTGACAGTGATCACTGGCATGTGTGATTTTGTTCATAACTCTTGGAACAGAAGCTTAGTGCCATTATTTGCCAGGGAAGCATGTTGTGTACTTGTAGACATCATTACTTTTGCACTTTTACCAGTACCAGTACATTTTAGAGTAGTTTAGGATTATGTTGCAAAGGGTATTAATTAAATAGCTTGACTTTACCTTGTTCTAAGGTAAAATTTTCGTTAACATAATCCAGAAAATAACAACCAAACATTTCACCAACACTTCAGTTCAGAAATCTCAAGCCTTACTCTGAGTAGCTGTGATTGTCCTTTAACTGTGGCTTACTGAGTGAAGTCTTGCCTTTTTGAAATATTTCTCTAAGCATCACCTGGAATTTGCAAGGAGTCATAAAATACAGCAGCAGAGATAGCAAGTGGAACATGACAGTATTTTAACCTTGATATAATTTAGAAGTTTCAGCTGCTTTTAGGAACATGTTAAAACCATTACAGGATGGGTTGTGTAAGTACTCTCATTGTTGCCATATAAGATTTTAATACTGTTTTAATGTGGGTTTTTTTCTTTAAAAGTGAGTTTTCTTTTATGTTGTAGTCATTGTAAAACATGAAAACAATGGGTAGCTCTTCAATTTTTGTTAGTCTTTTGGAAAATAAAGTAATGATTTGACTATGTGCCCATTTTAGTTTGTTTTTGCAGCAATCAGGTGCATTGGCTTCAGTCAATTTATGTACCTCTCCTTTCTCAAGTGACTAGCTTAGCAGTCATTAAATGCTGGCAAGAATTTTTAAAGTCCAAATTCCTTGATATTAATTATATTACAGTGTTATTCAGAGGACTTTTCCAAAAGATTGAAGATAAGGTATAGGATTAAATATTTAGTTGCAGTGCCCCATTAAAGGGGGAATTTCATAAAAAGTGAGTTTAAAGGGACAGGAAGAAAATTAGTGTTGATACTAAATGTTTCTTACAGGGTGAGGTGAGGGAGGGTGTCATGGAAGAAGTAAGATAAAGTCCAGCATAGCAAGGAGGTGTGAAGTGTGTAGGACAACAAGTTTCTTAAATATTATGAAATGGAAAGACGTAGAGGGATATAGGAGAAAAGTCATATGCTCAAAATGACAGGACTGGAAAAAGATCTCATCAGGGTGTGGATGGAATGGACTTGATTGAAAGTCACCCAAAGAGAAGGGTGTAACAGGTACTGCTGAGACAGAATGCATATATTAGTGGCAATCAGAAAAATAAAAGAATGCTGGATTTGGGAGATAGAGAGGATGAAGTGGCAGATTTGGAGACAAAAAGTATGTGGTCCAGGAGGCAGTGAAGCCCAAAATAACTGTGTAACACACTGGGGTGAGTAGGAGAGCACAATAAATTGGTGGCATCAGAAAAAGTAAGATTGTGGCATTTTTTTGGCCATTACATTTGGTGTGATTACAAACCAAGTCCGTGACAGAAGTTGTGACGTGGATGTGACTCAGAGATGGAAAGAGAGACTGCTGATTAAAACAAGCAGGTTGGGTCAGAACCTAATGCTGGAGGCTGCAGAACCATCACAGGTTTCTGGAAAGGTGGAAAGGGTCCCTGCATAGGGAGAAACACTAATAAAGTACCAAAGGATCATTAGGATAATCTTGGGTTATCACTGGGGGTTAAAATCTCTAGGGAAATGAGATTGTGGTATAAATGTTGTCGTAAGAAGTGTGGAGAATTCTGAGATAGTCTAGATTTTGAAATTTGACTGGCCATTGGGATCACTGAGGATTTTGGTGGAATTTATTTTAAATCTTAATTCTCTAGCCGTCAGGGCTTCTAGTGAGCTCTTAACATACTTCCCTCTGACAAGGGCTGGAGGCAGAGGCTTACCAGAAGAGTAATCCAGGATGAAAAATCCTCTTGGGAAGATTAATTCACACCTACACTTAGTGAAACTGGATAGGAACTCTTTCTTGTTTAGTTCTTAGCATAAACACCTATCCTTGTGGAAAACACCTTGCTGACCTTGCACCCTGATGAATCATTCCACCAACTTATGATCTCCTTATCATAAATGGGAGTAGGGTTATTCCCTAGGGGAGGACGATCTAACTTGTTTATCATGTATATGTTTTTAATTTATGAAGAAGTACAAAGCTTTTCTTCAGGAGGGTCTTTTGACAGGAAGAAGCTGAGCTCGTTTGTATAGAATATTATTTCCTCAGCTGAAGGGGTCTGTCATGATTTCCTTCTGGTAGTAACAATTTTGCCTTTTAGCAGCTGAAAACATCAAATTGCAGCTATAGTCAAAAGGCCAGGAGCAAAGCCCTCATCTCATGATTCTGAGGGCACCTGCTCTTCAAATGTCACTGTAATAGCTGAGGATTATGGTATCCAAAGAAAGTAAGTTATTAATTTGGAAATTAATTTGCAATGATTCTGGAGTGCTTCTAGAGCCTGTTAACTCTTTTAACATTATGTTTACAGTTTTTAACTGCTGCTGTGGTTCAAATGCTTGTCTGGAATTTGTGGTTAGTCTTTTGTCCACAAATCCATGTCAACCAGGGGGGGCAGGGGGGAACCACTCATCAAGCACAGCTTTCCCAGCACAACTCATTGTTTGGATGAAGCACTCCCAACAGAAGAACACTTTTGTTGACTTTGCTGATGTTGTTCAGAGAAGTTGTGTTGCCATGTCAGGGGAAAAAGCTTTCACAGAACGTATGGTGCCTGTGTTAGTGACTCTGATGCTGGTCTGTAATCTGAATTCTGTGTTTTTGTTTAGTCCTGTCTTTATGCAGACCTTTCTATCTGCCTCTAGATAAGTGACTTTACCATGTCTATACTTTACCTTTAATTTGAAGAAAATAATGCTTTCTTATCCCTGTCATTTTATGGCTAATTTTTAGGAGAACTGTGTTCCATATGTGATACATAGGTGTTAATAATTATGTCAGTGTTTCCTTTTCAAGGTAGAGTTCTGCAACAGGGATTCAGATAAGCTTGGTTTTGATAGGAACAATGCCTACTAACAGGCTGAGGCTTGAGATTGTCTTATGAAAGTCTCAGTTTAAGCCTGAGATGATGAAACTCGATGTCTATGGCTAACTGTAGAAATTATGTTGGTTCATAGTTTTTAAGTTTCTTTTAAAGTAGCAGTAGACGAGGTAAATGATGGACACAGGAAGACACTGTGGGTGAGATCAGCTCATTTAAGATGGGATATCTACAATGTAGACAGCAATAGCTAAGCTCCTTACTCATCTTTCAATCACTGAGGAGAATTAGGCCCTTTTAGGACGCAACTCATCTTACCTTCTCTAGATGTGTGCTTTAGGATGCTGATTTCCTTTTTGTCCCTGGTGATTATAAAGAGAGTCTAGATGTCTAGCTCAGATGTCAATGTCTACTACAGATCAGAAGAGTTGTCCTGCAGGCCTGTAACTCTAGCCCATGACTGCGTGATACAAAGGGGTATTTAGACACAGCCCTGAAAGAGAGAAATTTCACAGAAAATGATGTGGTTTTGGCTAAGCAGATGAGTAATGTACTTTCATTCTGAAGCTCAAAGGGGCTTGTTAAGGAAGAGGCACTGAGTAGCCCGAGCACCTCAGAGTAGGGTGGAAAGACAAATAAGAAGCAGTTTAGCATCTCTTCACCTTCCTACCCAGAAGGAAATGTTTTCATGTCTCTGGGAATAAAGAGGACAAGTTCTTGAAACCAAGCTTTATCTGATGAAAGTGGTTAGAACAAGTCTTCATTAATTCATGTCTTTCTAGTCAGTGGAAAACAACCTCATGTAATAAATAGTATTCTTCTCAAGTAAATCTATTAAGGTAAAGAACTGTAAGTCATTTTTTACAAGCCTTTCTGTGCTTGCCCCAACCTGATGGAGGCATTGGCTTTCTCGTAAATGCTACATGTGGGTGGAATAGCAGTGCTCAACTTTTAACACAAGAAATGCTTGATTTTGCTTGCTGTGTTCACTGCCAGCTCTTGAGGTGTGAGGCTGGCAGTGAACTCGAGAACCCTGGGCAGGTTGAGGCTGGGTAGGTTGAATGTTTGGTGAGTTTTGTGGGAGGGAGTGGCAACTGCATTGCTTGCATGTTTGGACCCAGTCTTTTTTTGTAGGTGGCCTCAGGAGCTGTACCCACAGGGACTCTGCCCAAAAATCCAAAACTAAGAGGATATGAAGGGAGATGTAGCATTTAGCCAAAACTCCTGTATTTAAAAGGGTTGGTATAGTACTTGGATTTCATATAAACCCTTTTGGCTGTGTGCTAGTAAGAGTGTCATGCTTGTTTTCTTCTCCACTTCTCAGTTTCTGGGACTATGAATACAGTAGTCCTAGAAATAGGAATGCCTGCTTATGCTGAACCATAGGAAGGCTTGCATTATAGATGGGCATTTCTGGCAAACAGTTGTGTTTTTCTCTTTGCAATCTTAACTACTATTTCCAGCCTTACTTTTCATTACTTCCCTGATTTTTTTAACAATACACAAAAAAAGCAAACATTCACCAGTCTTCCTTCCTGTTGTACTTTTGCTGCTTAGGAAGGAGTAATATCTCCCACTGATCTAGACCTTGTGATGTCTGATGGATTGGGAATGCGATATGCATTTATTGGACCTCTGGAAACCATGCATCTTAATGCAGAAGGTAGGTAGTGTAAAATGTTATAAATATGAAGAGAAGGCTTGCATTGCACAAGACTCTGGAAATGTTATGTAACAAACCAGGTTAGGCTTGCTGCAACTATGATTTGTCTCTTTTTTTACTGTAATAATAAGGAAAAATTATTTTAAATGTGAGATCAATGGAAGGAAATGGATATTTATTATCCTGTTACAAATGGTCAGATGGCAAGCTATTAAAACACTAGCTGTGTAATAAATTTTTTTCCAAGATTCATCCCATCATACTTTGATAACATTGCTGTACCCATAGTTCAGGACTGTCTGAATATCAGGTTAAAAAATACATTGTAAAAGTTTAGCTGATAATCCAGTATCAACAGAAAATCATGTTTCATAGATGAGCTCCCCCCTGCTGCTGAATTTGTAGCAAAGCTATGGTGTAAATATCCCTGGAGCAGCTGTGCTAGAAGCTTATATCCTGAATAAAATAAAATTGCTTTTGTCAGCAAAATCCTGTGCATACAAAGCTGACTTGACAAAGCAGTCAAGTAACAGTTTGACATCTGTCTTGCATAATTAATACAGATTTTTAGATGGTTTTGGAATAGTCTGTATGAATCCCAGGTAAATATAAAGTGAATTTCGTAAAATTAAATAAAAATTATGGATCAGCATCACAAAGGTTTGAGCAAAGACTTGAACAAAACACAAAAACTTCAAAAAGTTAAGATCAAGTAATTACTAGCTCTTTAATTGTGGGCTGTGTCTTTATTCTGCTTTTGTATGACCCCTGACTCTGGTGTGGTAGGCTCCTGCTCTGCTGCTGGATCTTTTAGGCAATGCTGCTGTGCACTTGTGCACTGAGCCACTTCCACAACAGCACCTTGTCAGCTGGTTCAGTAACCTGGATTAGAAGTCTTGCTTCACTCCTGCCCTTGCACATGCATTGTCTCTGAGTCTAGAGCTGCTCCTGTTTAGGTGCTCACAGAGTGACTCAGGCTCTTGCTCTCATCAGAGACAGTTTAAATCAGAATTGCTGATGTCAGGACATGAGATGGCTTCTGTTCATAGTTCATACCAGTGCCAGCTTCTCTTTGGTTGCCCAGCATTGCTTCACATAATGTGGAATAATATGGAGCTCCTCATCATTGCCAAGGATTTGCTTGACTAACCTTCTAAAGCAAGATGATATTGTCTATGTGAAATTTAGTAAAGCCTTTGGCACCATTTTCCTCAGCATTCTCCTGGAGAAACTGGCTGCTCACTGGATAAAAGGCAGGATGGATGTCCAGGCCAGAGAGTGATGGGGAATGGGATTGCATTCACCCGGGGGCTGGTCACTAGTGGTGTCCCCCAGGGTTCAGTGTTGGGTCCAGTCCTGTTTAATATCTTCATTGATGATCTGGATGAAGGCATCAAGTGTACCCTTAGTAAATTTGCAGATGACATCAAGTTGGGTGGGAGTGTTGATTTGCTGGAGGGCAGGAAGGCCCTGCAGAGGGATCTGGACAGGCTGGATTGATGGGTCAAGACCAATTGAATGAGGTTCAACAAGGCCAAGTGCCAGGGGTGCACTGGGGTCACAACAACCTCAGGCAGTGCTGCAGAGTGGGGCAGTGAGTGGAAAGTTGCCCAGTGGAAAAGGGTCTGGAAATGCTGTTCAACAGCAGCTGAACATGTCCCAGGGTGTGCCCAGGTGGCCAAGAAGGCCAATGGCATCCTGGCCTGGATCAGCAGTGGTGTGGCCAGCAGGAGCAGGGCAGTGACTGTCCCCCTGCACTGGGCACTGCTGAGGCCACAGCTCCAATGCTGTGCTCAGTTCTGGGCCCCTCACTGCAAGAAAGGCACTGAGGGGCTGGAGCGTGTCCAGAGAAGGCAACGGAGCTGGGGAAGGGTCTGGAGCACAAGTGCTGTGAGGAGCAGCTGAGGGAGCTGGGGCTGTTCAGCCTGGAGAAAAGGAGGCTCAGGGGGACCTTGCCACTCTCTACAGCTGCCTGAAAGGAGGGTGCAGCCAAGTGGGGATCAGCTTCTTCTGCCAGGTAACAAGTGATAGGACAAGAGGAAATGGCCTCAAATTGCACCAGGGGAGGTTAAATTGGATATTAGTGGAAATTTCTTCATGGAAAGAGTTGTAGAGCATTGGAACAGGCTGCCCAGGGAAGTGGTTGTGTCACCATCCCTGGAGGAATTGAAAAGACGTGGAGAAGTGGCAGTCAGGGACACAGTTTGCTGGTGATCTTAGCAGTGCTGGGTTAACAGTTGGACTTGATTTTAGAAGTCTTTTCCAATCTAAATGACTTTTATGATTCTATGACAGCCTGCTCTGATGCATTGTACTAATATTGTCTTTTTTTTATCAGTGGAAGGAAATGGAGGTAGATAAAAAAACTGCCTCTGTCCTTTCTGTTAACTTATGAGCTTCACCAACTTCACAGCAGCTGCCTTTTTTTACAGGTATAAGATTGTAGTTGCCCAGAGTCTTAAATTCTTTGTTTTTTAGTGAGGAAGGATAGTAAGGATGAAGAAAGCATGTGAGAGAAAATCGTGTTATTTGTGGAAGAGTCTCTTTATTTGTTTTGTTCTGTTTTGTTAAGGTGATGTGACCTTTTTTTTTTGGATTTGAATAAATTTATTCCAATATTTTTTCTGAGATGAGTGTTTCTTCTTTCCCTGGGGGATGCATACACCAAGATCTTCCCATGAACTTCCTATGGGCAAGTGTCACTTTTTGCCTGTGTTAATTCTTATATCCTTATATCCTTCCTTATTAATAAATGATCCTATCAAACCTATTATCTAGGTTACCATTTAATCAGTGCATGAATATTAGGAGGGATGATTATATGGCAGGGAGCCAACAGCCTCGAACATGGAATAAAATGACAGCATCAAGTCATTAAAAGGAGCAGAAACAGCAACAACAGTTTGGGAACTGAATTGCATCAGACAGGAAGGAAACTGCTTTGGGGAGAAAAAAAGCATACCTAAATTGCATAATATATAAAGTTGATTGTTGATTTCAGCAAATAAAATGAATGTTGATATCTGTTTCAGATTTTGAGTTTGTCTTTTTATGATTTCACATGGCAGCATCACAACAAATGCTGTTAAGTCTTTTACAAAGAAGATCAGTAGACTTCACTACAGTCATTTGCCTGTTTACTATTGTGGGATTATGTTAGCAGACACAACATCCCACCTGTATGTGTACCAGGCAATCTGTGAGTATAGTGAAGATGGTCCAGCCTCAGTGAGATTGTATCTCCTGAATCTCTGGTTTCTTGAGAAATCTCATTTCTTCTTATTTTTTTAAGCCCTTGCAAACAATCATCTGTAGAAGCAGAGGCTAGACTATCATATCCTGTGTTTTACAGGTTTGCAGCAAAAGTTCTTCATATATATTTCACAATTAGCTTAGATCAGTTATTTTATTAGTAGGCTATTCAGTGAGCTATAATTAGAACTTGATCTAAATTACCAATGTTAGCAGAAGAGTTGGATGGGGGGAGGTTGAAGGATCTTTGTTGCTGTTTTCTCTCTGGCATTTGTATAAACACCATTCCAGGGTTATATTCCCTGTACAGGGAGCAAACCAAACTTTAACCCAGTTCAGGAGTTTTTGTACCGCAAGTTGGTCAGCAGGTGGGAGAACCTCTAAGGTGGTAAAATCTAAGAAAAGGAAGATTGCCCCCTTTTCTGTCCAACCGATGTGTTAAGCTTTAGAGTAATAAAATATCTCAACCCAATTCAGGATACTTGTAAGAGGGTACTACTGAGATCAAGTGTCACAGTGGTATATAATCATACAAACCCTTTTAATTTTAATAAATCCACCGTGTATTTCATACGTGTTTACATGTATTCAATTCCCTTCCCAGTAGGCTGCAGAAAGCAGTCTATAGCATTTTAGAGCTGCTGTTTGCCTCTGTAGAGCTGCAGGTCTTTTCTGTATGAAAGAGTTTATATGCAGTAAGTCAAGGTGTGAATTTTTCAGGGTACTGGCTGCTGTGTACCAGTTTCCTTCTATGGGCTCTTAGGTGTACAGTAGTTCCCTCTGCTTTCTGAAAAGAACACATGGCTTTGCACAGGAATTCTTTATGCTTTGTTCCTCAAGTCATTATAGATGGTTCCCAAAGAACACATCTTGATGCATTGATGAAAGAAGGTGTATGATCACCAAATGGCTCAGACTGAGGAATTCATCCCAAGTCTGAAACTGTTCTAACAAAACAAGCAATTCATTATGACTCAGTTTAATTCCTTGATCCAGCTCCCAGCAGGCCTGCAGAAATACTTGTGCATTGCTGTTGAGGTGGTAACACTGGAACAAGAATAAAACTTTTTTTGGGCTATCACTGTTTTAGTGTGGTTCCGAGTATTTGTGCAGCTAGAGCCTTAAGTGAATTCATACAGCAATTAATGCAGTGTACAAAGCGTCCTGTGAATTCACACCCTAACTCAGAGCATCTGAGTTCAGACACACCTTGATGAAGATAGGATTACATTTAGAAAGTTGCCCTTGGAGCTGCAATGTCTAGAAATGTAATCCCTCTGTCATTAAAAAATGCTTGGCAATTTGGTATCTCTGAACATAATCTGACCATGTCAGATTCCTCCATGATGCTCCCAAAATATGCCTTTCTTTCTACTGTCATCCATACTCATCTTTTACCGCATCCTCTTCTTAGATTTCATGTGCTCAAGTCAACCCCACCCCAGTCTTTTCAAATCGTTGATGCTGTTGCATCATGGCTTGACCATTGTGCCTTCTCTCTTTGAGTCATTACAGTATCTTATTATGCTGCTCATCAGGTTGAAAGTCATCAAGTTAATACTCCGTGTGGTGGAGCACCCTCTCTTTGACATGTTCCCTGTCCATGCCAGTGACCCTTGCTCCTGTCTCTTGTCCTCTCTCACAAGTATCTCAGTGCCTTGCCAGGCTGGTTTTCCAAGTTTGCTTTCTTGCATCCTTCAGCCCTCATGCCTGTCTTTCCTAAGAAGAGAAAGGGATGAGACAGCGTTACAAAAAACTGAGATACTTTAAGATGCTTACAAACTATAATGCAGGAATATATTATATTTTATACTGTTGTGTTTTCACTTCTCCTTTCTTACTACTACAGTCATTGTCCTCTTTGTGAACTTCATTTTTGTCGTCTCTCAGGGCAGTGAAGCATTTAATGCGTATTTTTAAGCTAAATATCTGTCCTGAGTTCCTTTTCCTTCATCAATACTCTGTTCATCTTGGTGATGCAATTAGAGGCATTGCAGCAGAATCATGTTTGCATCACACCAGTGCAAGTCCTAAAGTAAGAATCTGCAAGCCTTAAGTGTGATTGTTAGAACAAATTCTTGTGGGGCAGTTCTTTAGCCATTTTGGAAACTGCCTGGACTCTCATTGAAACGGAATATGCAGCAGTTTATTCCATTATTGGAGGCTTGTGTGTCCTAGATACATAGGAGCTGAAGAGCTCTGAAACAATGCCTTTGTCTAGCTTCTGATAATATCTTCTTGTAACTATACTGTAGAAGTCAGAAATGCTGAGAAGAGTTTGAAACTTCCAAGGAAGATAGAGCACTCCCCTTTTTCATCTCTGTAATCCTGCATATACTGCCCCCTTAGACCTTTTTGTAACCCATTCCTCTTCTTTCACTCCCTGCCATAGCTGTGACTAAGTGGTGGAAGGAAGATTGAGGAAACTCCTACCTTCCCTGGAGGTGTTTTGTATTCATAGTTTTTAGTTGCCTGCTGTAACATCTGCCTCCTCCCATGGCCTTTTTCCTCCAGCATTGACGAGGTGTGTGCAAGGAAGGTGAAGGTTTAGACAGGGAGCCATCAAACCACACAGACAAGAGGAAGGTGTCATCCTCTTCCTCTCTCCCAGATGCATCTTGTGTCATTCTTCTTCTCCAGCTGGAGATAGCAAGGCACAGCGTGGGCAGAACAGTGGCATGCAAAAAGGGATGGTTGTTTTTATCAACCCCATTTACCACCTTGCTGTTTGTCCATCTCCCAGGTGCTCTTGTCCCTTTCACACTGTTTGGCAATGCTAATTCTTCCAGTTTAAGCTGCTCTGTGGGTGGTATCAGCAAAAATTAAAGAGATTCTGTCATATTTGTTTTCCTTCTTCTTGTCCCTGTGCTCCAGCCAAGGGCTCTTCTCATCCATCTTTGCAATAGCCCTGACCCTTGGACCTGAGGGCTCCTAAGTCTAAGGGCCTGGAGTCAAATATTTGCTGTGGGTTTGCAGTTGAAAAGCAAAGGGATTTTTTTCAGCAATATTCTCCATTGCTCAAGTGCCAGCTTCAAGAAGGCATTCAATAAATTGATCCTGATTACTGCAATCAAATTAAAATTGCATTTCACACTGGGAAAACTATCTTGAGTTATTAATTTTGAACTATTGACTTTTTTAATCATTGAGTGAGACTGTGTGTGTATTCCAACTTCTGGTCTATTGACTTCACTTGAGACTTGAAAGATTTTGCAGTGCCCACTCCCTGCTGGGCATGCAGCATATGTGCCTGCATGTCACCACGCCAGCCACAATGTTGAGATCAGCTGTACTAATGCTGCTGCTCTTCTCTAGACCCTTAACTTTTTTTTTTTACCTTTTCCTCTTCTGCTGATGTTGTGTAAGGCTTCTTTTCATTCATACATTACACGCAGTGGATGAATTGTGTTACCCAGCCTGCATTTGGCACGTCTCTGCTGCATTGATGAGCTACACCCACCAGAAATTGTTCTGATTCATTCAAGCAGTAGGTGAACTGCCACTAGGAGCTTGATTTCCAGGTCTAGCTGGCTGAGTGAGCTTTAAAGGTCATGTCCACCTCAGGAGTTCATACCCAGCAGGTAAATGGTTCAGCCATATCCAAACATTCAGCTTTTCCAAGATACTAATGTCATATCTTCAAGCTTGAGGCTTGTGAAAAAGATTGTTGGTGCACAGTCTTCTCTTCTACCTTCTCCTGACTACCACAATCAAAGCTACTCAGATCTATGGTAATATTGCACAAGCTTGCCAGATGTTTGAAAGGTTCTTGTTGACTTTTGGAAAAGTACCAAATCCAAACTATTCAATCTAAGTGTCACAGACCTGTGTCAGCTGGGTGAACACCAGTGGTAACTGACACTACTGAGGTTACCATTCCTCCTGCTGCCAGTTGCTCATGGGGATTTGCTTGAATTGCCATATTTGACAGAGTTGCCATTTTTTATTTTGTCATTGCCCAGCTGGCAACAGCTGCTGCTGGAAGCTGTGGCTTAGCAAGGTGTACCCAACAGAGATCTGCACTCCTCAGCCTCAGTAGTTTCTACTTCTGCATCTGGGAACATTCAGTGATGGTGCACAATGTGGGAGCATTTTTGCTCAGACTCCTCCCTGTTAGAAGACAAAGCTCACATGAGCAAGTTGAAATGTAACTATCTTTGTCTTGTGGCTGGTGCACGAGTCTCATCCAGCATTGTCTTGGGTTCCCAGGATTGCTCACATGGATAGCAAATCCCCTGTAGGTCAGTCTGGGTTGGCTTCAGGTGCCAAAGTCTGTGAGCCCAGCTGTTAAAATGTAATAGGCCAACACTTATGCTAATGGCAGGGTTTGGTCAGAAAGCCCTGATAACCAGTGGTCCTTTCCAGAGTGGATGGTGGTCTCTGCTTCTTTCCCTAATGAAGGGATAAGATGATATCACAGCCTGTTCCACATCCCACGGGAATGCTTCTCTTCCTGAATCTCACTTCCTGACAGGGATGTTTTGAAGCCCACTGGGCAATCTGGAGGTTTCTGGTTGTGAGTCAATCAAGAAAATAGAGCTAAATACAAATTTTCTGTATAATTAGGAAACTGATATACCTGTATGACTATCTGGCATTCCTTCTCGCGTTGGGGAAGGCCAGAACATGCCAGGTCCTTCTAGGAACACATGTGCTCCATGGGTAGGTAACACAAGGAAACAAATTAACTGAATGTGGTTGTTGCACTCTTGGCACCAAATACAGGTTCAAGCTACTTAACAAGGCTGCTGTTTTTCTCAGAGGCTTCTCTTTCCTTCAGATACTGGAGAATGTTTCTAATCCAATTTTAAGAGAGTTAAATTCTCTCAGATCTCCCCATGTTGCTCTTATGCAATGGACATGTTCTCCTGTTCTGTTTTTTCAGTTGTTGGTCATCATGACTTCAGAGTGCTGAAGGAAATTTAATACTTTCTTGAGGCTTCGTCCTTTGAAAATTCTGCAAGTTCTGCAAGAGTGTTCTCCATCCTCCTACTGACCTCAGAGGCCTTTCAGGAACCCTGTACTTCAGCGATTTCAGGCGTGTTGAGCAGTCGAAGTGTTGTAGTTTATGATACATAGTAGGCAGTAGTCAGAGGTTTCCATTCATTCATCCCAACCATTTTAGGGTTAGACAGGTGTGACTTCTACAGCACTGCATTCCAGGGAACTGTTGAGGATAGAGATCAATTAATGACTCTTGACCTGATTTGCATTCTTTTGTGTGATAGTCAGGCCTACCCACTTAGATTTCCTGCATTTTGTGGTTTGATAAGACCATGAGCAGTTTCTGTTCATACTTCCCAGTCTGTACAATGTCCTGAGTATTCATGAAAGAATTGGTAACCGTAACTGCTTGCCTTCCTCTTTTGCACATTTCTCCTCTCTGCTTTGATAACTAGTTAATAAAAATAGAATTAAGGATGCAAATTCTTCAGTCTCTATGGTTCTTAGAAGCCTTTAGTGGATGTCCAGAACTTCTCATATCTGGGGTGATCATGAGGATAATCACATAGATGTGTTAGGTTGGACTTGATGATCTTTAAGTCTTTTCCAACCAAGTTGATTCTGGGATTCTGTGATTTTATCAGTTTCAGCATGGTTACTGCCAGACAAGCATTGCTCATTTACTGTTGTGGTGCAGTTCCTGATGTCCTGCTTGGGAAAGGCTGCCTTATCCTTTCGTGATTATGTGGTAGTTAAAAGCACTAAAAAGTCTACTAGATATGTATTTCTGGCTAAGTGACTGATTTCTCTTTTTGGTGCCAGTATGATTTCAGTTCCTCTCTAGTGCCTCAACAATAATTTATTTGAGATTCCTACTGGAGCTGATGGAAGCTGGGTCTTTCTCTAATTCAGCCAAGGTCTACATGTCTGCCATATTACCTGTTATTACCAGTTAGCTGACTCTCAGCTTCTCTGACCATGTGTTTAAGATCTTCACAGCAGGGCCTGAGGTCAGACTAAGCTCTCAGGGTTTCATCCAGTCTTGAAAAACCCCGGAGATGGAGAGTGCGCAACCTCTGTGGGCAGCCTGTGCCAGTGTGAGTGTCCAGTCTGAACCCCTCATACCAAACTGTGCCTGTTGTCCCTTGTTCTTCTGCCATTCAGCAGCTGTAAAGAGCCTGGCTCTGTGCTCACTGACCTCCCCACAGGCTCTGCTGCAGCCCTGGGGAGCTGCTGGGAGCTTCCCCCAGAGCCATCTCTCCTTCAGGCTGAACAAACCCAGCTCCCATAGCCTCTCCTCACAGGACAAGTGCTCCAGACCCCACCTTTTTGGTGGCCTTTGCTGAAGTTGCTTAATTTTGGTTTTTTTGTACTGGGGAGTCCCAAACTGAATGCACTATTCTGGATGCAGTCTAATGAGTGCTGAGTAAAGGGTGTTACCCACTTCCTTCAGTCTACTGTTAATTGACTTCAATCTGTTAACAAAGCCCAGGCTGTTGTTGGCCCTCTTTGCTGCCAGGGCACACTGTTGGTTCATTTGAAGCTTGCTGCCTGCCACTACCAGAGTTCTTGGAGTTCACAAGCCTGTGTTGTTGCAAGGAGCTCTTCCTTCTGAGGTGCTGGATCTCGCATATGTAATTGTAAAAGTTTTATGTTGGTTCATTCCTCCAACCTTTCTAAGGGTAGTCCTGCCTTTCAATGTATCTGCTGGTCCATACCCCTCTAGCTCCCACTCCTACCCAAATGGGTACTATTCACAAACTTTGTGAGCACATTTTGTTAATCAGTACAGGTCTCAGAACAAATACCTGTAATACTCCATTTTTACTGGCCTGCAGGTGGAGTGCAATCTATTAACCTGATGTCCAACCTGTTTTTTTTGTCCATCTAGTCCAAACAGACAATCCCTAATGTCCTAACTTTGATACAAGAATTCCATAAAATGCCTTTCTAAAGTTGAAGTAAATGATATCCACTACTTAGCTATTTTTCCACAAACAATTTTTTAATCACAGAGGGCAGTGAGGTCAGTTAGACATGATTTACACCATGGTGATCCCATTGGAGACTATGTGCTGATTGTCACAATCACACTCTCATTCCTGCATCCAGGAATTTCTTTCATGAGGACTTGCTTCTGGATTTTCCCAGGGACAGAAGAGAGGTTGATTGGCTTGTAGTATCCCTTTACCTTTTTTGAAGGTGGTGGCAATATTTGCTTTCAGTCATCTGAAGCTCTCCTGATGACACTGGTGCATTGACTGACTCGATGTTTAAACTACATGATGTTTAAATTTTTCCTTGATGACAATTAGATGTCTTAATCATAAGAGCAGGCCATTTTTATGCTCTCTAGTTTAAGACAATGCTTAAGCACAGGCAGCCTTACTAACTTTAGGAATTTCAGTTTAAATGTAACTTTCCACTCTTATTTTCAGGTGTTTCAAATTACTGCGAAAGATATGCTGAAGGAATGAGACTTGTTCTGAACACCTTTGGGCCAATTCCAGAATTTTCAGGTGAAACTGTGCAGAAAGTCAATCAGGTAAATATAGAATTGCTTAAAACAATGACATTCAGAACTCAGAACATTCGTTTTTATTTTAACATTTGTACTATTTTGGTTTACTGCTGAGATATCTGTAGTCTGTATTTATTGTGTGAATGTGTACTTTGAGGGAAAAGATACAGCATGCCAGTCCCTTTTGAAAGCACTTGGACATCCATCATGGGAAAGTGACCTAGCAATCACATTATTACCAGTAACATTATTACTGGACAGAGGAGTCAGCTGCTAACAGTTGTGGGTTATTGGCATTTAATCCTCCATGCTATTCCTGACCACTTCCCTCCTGTGTCCTCTTATGTATTATGCTTGGCCTCCTTTCCTACATGAATATTCATCCTGTGTCTTCCTCCTACTCCATCTTTCTGCATAAACCTGTAGCTTTTGTTCTTCTGGGTGTTCTTTTTATACTTTACAAACCAGCATTCCAGTTTGTAATGTGTGCAAATACACGTTGAAGATAAGCATGTGAACAGTCTGGTAAGGTTACTTGCATCTTTAAAGATAGAATGTATTCAAGTGCTGTTCTGGATTAGGATCTAGTTTATGTATTAACATTTCTACACCCACAATTTGTTTATACTCACTATGTAGTCATTTTGAATGACCATAGGAATCAACCAAAGTATTGTAATTTCCTAACTCTACCTTTTCAAAGTTGCCTTTTTTAATGATTCACTAAAGAACATGTGTAGGGGTTGAATCATTTCTGATCAGCTGTCAGAGATTAATTCCAAATATGGAGGCAGTCTGTCTGGAAAACAGGGTTGTATGTTCCTATTTATGTTAATGTAATTTGAGGGAATAGATTCTTTTATGCTTAAATAACATAGACTGCTTATATACAATCAGTAATAATTTTGGAGTCATTCACAGTCAGAAGCTTTTAATTGGTATGAAACAGTATGGCTTTCTTTCTAGAAGGCTGTTTCTGTGTCTCTTTATTATCTTCAGTCTTCACTGCCAGAGATGAGCTTGCAGGGATCCTCTGTTAGAGTAAATCATTAAACATTTCTTATCTTACCCTCCACCCCTGCCTCTGATTTTTTTCTGGAGTGAGTACAGCTTGCCAGTCATTGGTAGCAGGTCCACGTTTTACCTGGTTTCTCAAGACTTGCCTTTTAAGCCTAAGACCTCAGGTACTATTTTGGCAAAGATGGCCTTGTGGTCTCTACCTGCACTCTCCAAACAACTTTATTTTCTTTGATACTTCTGAGACAACTTCATTTGTGCACTCAGAAATACTTTTTTCAGTGAGTTTCCTTTGTGTCTTCCCTTGTCATTTTTATTATAACTAGGTATTCTTAAGACAAAATGTTATTAGTAAACATGATACCCCTCACTGCCTTTATGGGGAACTACAGACAGGAACTGGTTCAGAACACATTTTCAGCAACATAAATTGCCAGGTTGCCTCCTTTTTACTTAATAAAAGATTATCATCAAAGACACTAGACAGTGACTGTGTGGAGCAAAATGAGGGAAGAGGCTGATGCTTTGTAGTTTCCATGGTCATCTTCATTGCCACATTCAGGATAGTCTTATCCAAGTGGGAGCATTTTTCTTCCCATACAGGTTGTCTTCTTTCCAGTGACTCATGGAAAGAATTAGTGACCTATTTCTTGTGCTAGACTGAATTATAGTTTGTGTGAATGGCGACTTGGTCTGACACAGGGAAAGCAGGAAAACAATGCTGGTTGAAAACTTTCCACTCAGAATGTGAAATGTAATAATCTTAAATTTTCTCTTCTAGGCACTATCTGAAAAAATTCCAGTTGTTCCAAAAGCCTTGGATGCCAGAAGAAAATGGAGAGATGAATGTCTCACTGGTCTTGCCAAACTGAAAACACAAATGAAATCTGACTGAGGTGCACCTTGCCTAACAGGAGAGACCAAATGAAGAGCAGATCTTCATATAAAAGTGGAAATTTTTGGTCATGCAGAAGAGGAGACTGAGTGGACGACCAATGATTTATGCACATGGAGACCAATGAAACACTTGGTCCAAATTTGCCAAATTCATGAATGACTAGAAACAGTTATTAAAAAGTTCAGTTAAAATTTCTCAAATTACTATATAAATGCATTAGATGTGTAAGTGTTAAGTAGCTTTAGTAACATTAATATTGTGCAATGCTGGAACACAATCATGAAATAATGCATTTTTCAGCTTGCTTAGGAATTCAGCACTTGAACAATATTTGCTAATGCAGGGATCTGAAACAGGCAAACATCAGCTGTTTGTCACTGGTGAAAATAAGCCCTCCCCCACCAGTGACTGTGACAGTGAGGTTAATTTGTAAAGCAGTGACTGCAGATAGGAGAAGGTTGTATTGAGCAAAGTGTGGATTCACTGGCCAGTGAGCTGTGACCTCAGCAGCAAAGGGTCACCTCAGTTCATATCTGGTTACTGTTTCACAATGTAGGGGAAAGAACTGCTCCTCCTCTCCCTCCCCTTGGCACTTCTCTACCTGTATGGTGTTCTAAATGTGGGTAAATAGAGCACAATTCCCCTTCATCCTGTCCCCCTGGTTCTGTAAGACTTACCAGAGACATTACTGGTCTTCAAGACCTTGCACTTGGGAGCCCATGGCTTTGCTCACTGATGTTTGATGCTGGCTGTTGGCATTGCTGCATAAGTAAGTGCCTGATTTTATGACTTGTCTGTAAGAAATAGGAGATCTTGATTTAGGAGCTGGTTTGAGAGACAGTATGGGGTAGTGCATCTCTCTGGGCTTTCTCCACGACCTTCCAAATGATCTTGGGAAACCAGTTCACCTCTCAAGTGCCATGGGTGTTTTATACATTGGTTGAAGCAAAATCTGCTTCTTTAGAACTCACCTGTAGTGAATGTAACAGCTGTAGCTGAAGAAACTCAGATATCTGAGTTGGAGCTAGATAATCTTTAAGGTCCCTTCCAACCCAAGTTATTTGATCATTCCATGATCTGCTCTTTTGGTCCCCTGCAGAGGGAAGGATGCAGTGGCTTAGATGTAGGATTGATGCTTTACTGCTGCCCTTCCCTCAGGAGATACATTTCTACATAGAAAAACACAGGATACTCCTGGAAGTGTATCAAGGATCAACCTCAGGTACTGCAGTGCCATATCTTGGTCCACTGCAAAGTGTTATTATGAACATCTGTACTCTGTAATACAGCTGGACTTTGATCTTACCTGGAACCTTGGGGCATTATTGCTAATGCAGATGGTAGGAATAACTTGAAACAGTGCATTACACCCACCCTGCTTGAGTTATGCAGTTCTGGATTTGTACTAGCTGATCATGTAACTTCACAGTACAGATGCAGAAGTTTTAAGCTGTCATTCTGCCAGTTCTCACAGGTTTTTTATAGAGGATGCAGTACACAAACAAGCTGTTGTTTAGTAAAGCTGTAACTTTACTAGGTACCATTTTGAGTTTAGCAGAAATGTCTGCATGAATATACCAAAAGCACTTATTTGTGCTTAGGTCACACTAAAAGAGACATAATTTGTGTTGCTCAACATAAGTGGTGGGCCAAGAACACATCTCTGGCTGTAAACCATAGGATGGGAGGAATAGTGCAGAAGTTGTCCTGTGCCTCTTTATATTCAGCAGAGAGAACAGGAAATTTGTAAGCTCAAATTATTGTATCCCATTATAGACTTAAAATTTTCAGGTTTCTTCTCTTGTTTTTTATTGCCACAGCGTCTGGCTCAACCTGCATTTATATTTCTGAGAGGTCAGTCCTCACTCCTGAGGCTTTAGTAAGCAGTAGTAAATTAATTATGAGGCTGATTTCCTCATTTTCTGTATGGTTTTGCATTTCAGACAAGGCTGAAGAAGGTTCTGATTACTTTCAAGATTTGACCTGTTTTTCTTGAGGGCATATGACATTGTCATAACTAATTAGCTTGCAGTGCTTCTGTTTACTCTGAGATTTTTTTAAACTTGATCATGTCATGAAATATTTGCTGCTGTCTTTATTATTTGCTTATTAATAAAATATTTTAATGAGAAAGTTATTAACTTGTGTGCTCCAGTGTGATTGATGCTTTAGAGACAGAGCACTTCACAGTAAGCAGCTGCTCCACAGGGTTACAGCAGATCTCACCTTGGAGCATCAGCTCCCACACAGGTTTACAGTTTCAAGTTGAGGAAGGGGGAAGGTTCTTGACAAAAAGTGTATTTTAGCTGACATTTGCATAGGAGACACTTTTTGCCCCATGAGGATTTAGTCAGGCAGAGGCATAGGTTGTCCACAGAGGTGGTGAAGCCTCCCAGCCTGAAGATTTTCAAGTCCTGGCTGGATGAAGCCCTGAGCAGCCTGATCTGACCTCAGAGCTGGCTTCCTGTGAGCAGCAGGTTACAGCAGAGACCTCCTGGCCTGTTTTGGTAAACTGAGATATTTTGGAATAATTGATCTTGTGGTTTCTTTTTTACACAATTGCATATTTTAAATCCTGTATTTTTTTTTATTCAGGTTATACCTATACAATTTTCTAAGGCCCTGTCTTTGTTGCAGTGTTTTTTGCTGTTTCACCAATTTGATATTTATTGTTTTCTTTATTGCATATATTTTACTAATGTAAGTTACTGCTGCTTATTGGAAGCAGTGTCCAATGTATTCATACCAAAGCCTTTAATGCCATTAAAAATTAACCATCTATGATGTGTGACACAGGGAGAAAGGACAGATGCAGGGAAATAGTCACCTGCTTCACTGTCCAATACCTCTGCTTCCTAAATCTCTGAGTGTAATGGAGTAGTTTGCAGCTTGCAAAGCAGCTGTATTAATTGACTTTCACTATTCCGTAGTTGTTTCCCTGTTCTTCTGTTAAATCATGCTAAGTTTGAAAGTTAAAATGTGACCATTTTCCTGATTGCACTATTATCTATGGTATTAAACTCTGTTATCCTATCTATACCATCTTTTAGGCAAAGAGTGAGCTGTGCTTCATTAGGGAAGCAGGAGAAGTGCTTGTGGTGCTTGTCTAAAAATAGGAAAAAAATAATTTTGAGACAAAATTATGTCATTGTCTCATTGAAAGATGAGATCTGCTGCCAGTGCCTGTATAGTTCCATGTCCATGCATTGCCATGGTGTGGAGCTCCAAAAAGGTGTTTGAGAACCTGTAACTGTGGTGCCCTTGAAGGGATGGAGACATGGAGGAGTTCTTAATGAGGAGAGCACCGATGTGAGCCTAACAATTATTGGAAGAGTCAGGAAGAAAACCAAATGGTCTCTGCTTTCAACAGCCTACAAGGCCCAAAGGGAGTGTTTCACAAATTAATTTGGATCTAGTTAGAGTAAACAAGTGTAAATGAATATGTTTGCTCTGGCTGCTTGCTCATCTGCTCTGTTCCCTCAAGCTTCAGTGTGAGTGTGAGTGTGCATCAACGTGTGGGTGCTATTGCAGAGTGGAAAGACAAAAATTGACCCCAGGGGAAACCTCAAATTTGATTTGGTAAGGCTTTGCACGTACCAAGCCAACAGCCAGGGGTTTCTTTCTGTTCTTTCCTGTGATTTCAGAAACAGAAAGGAGTTCCTCCCTTCAGTGTGTGATTGAGAGCCAAGCAGGGGAGCACTAAGAGCACATCACAGGGAGTTTCCTATGGACTGGTGTCTGTGGTAGTTCATTTTTCAGGTAGAACCTTCTTTAGAAGAGAAGGCTACACAAACCTCTTGCTTCTATTATAAATTGGGAGGTCATAAGAAACTAGCAATTTTCTAAGAACTTACTTTCTTAATATATGCAAAGAAATGCTCCATGGGGTTGTGCATCCCTCAGCATTTTCCCTTCTCTCTCTGATGATCTTTGTCCCTTTAGCAAGGATGAATTGCTCTTCACCAAACATTTAAAGGGAGAGATGCTTGGAATAAAACAGCACACGGTGTGCATGAGATTTCTTCTGGAATCTGGTGTGAAAAGGAGATTTTAAAGCATGGCATGGTAAGACTTCTTCCAGCTACTTGGATTTCACATCTGTTTTCACAAGAAGCAGAGATAAATAAAATGCACAATCATCCAGAAACTTGTTTCCTTTTATCTATCAGAAGAATATAGTCTAACATGGAAAAGTTAAGAGTCCATAATTTCATGTGGATACAGGAAAGCTTTGTATTGAGCTTAGTATTTTAAAAGATTCTATACAATAAGAGTTGTAAATTTGCCATAAATAGGATGTTTGATCTGTTTTGCTTAAGCCTAGATGATGACACTGGTGTAGTTTTAACAGACTTCCCAAGGCTTCCACAAGGATCCAACACCTTTGTGTCACCACAATGGAGATGTTTTCCAATAGAAAGCATTAAAAAGGCTCTGTAATTTAAAACATTGTGAAAACCCTTCTTTCCATCGTGATGTGTTTAAACTTTAACATCACATCTTCCACTGATTTTTCTGATACCATAACAGTACCTGCTTTCCACATCAAGTCAGGATTGCTTGTTTTTAGTCTGCTTAAACAGGTATGGCTCTTAGGAGTACAATGGAGGCATTTTTTTGGCAATTCAAAAGGAGAAAGTGATGAGACTAAAAACTTCTCACTGTGACTCTGATATTACTGAAAAAAAATGAGGTTGTTTTTTATGAGTCAGTTTTACTCCAAGCTGTTCATGTGAAGCTTTTTGCTTTTTAAGCCCTACTTAATCAGGTGAAATCTGCATAATGAGTCCTTAGTAGTAATATAGAAAGTATTTCTGTGCAGTTAAAAACATATTTCTGGAATTGCCAATATAACACAAAGGCAGCAGTCACAGAAATGTATAGTTTTCCACATTCCAGAGCACCTTGCAACCACAAAACCAGATTCCCTGATATTGCTCAGCAATGCCATTTCAAAGCTATGCAGTAATGGAAAGATGTAAATGTGCCATTAATGGAAAGATGTAATTGTGCCATTTCAGACACATGGGCTACTGGGGATAGGAAATTGCAGAGCCAGGTGATTTCATGGAATGAGCAGTGCCTGAGCCTGTTCCGTGTTGCATTGAAGTTTGTGGTGTAGCAGGAAGTTACATTTTGTACTTCTACAAACCAGAAATGTTTCCATTTGCTTTAGACTTTATTCTTCTTTCTAAAAAGAAAAGTTCAGCTCCCCTCTATCAATATCTATATCAGTGCACAATAAAGGATGATTACAGAAGTCTGAATATAGCTTCAATTGCTGAGATATCTGTACTACTCTAGTGTGTTGTTTACAAAACAAAAGGTATTAAAAATAAGGATACAACTGCAGAGAAAAATAGAAAATACAGTTTTTCTTATTAAGATGCAGGTACTATTTATATTATGACAAAATCAGATTTAATTAAGTGGTAAACAGATCTTATGTTGAAATCTGATTTTAGTGTGCTAATAGTTTATTATAAGGAAAACCAGTAGGTAGGGATTAATACAAACATATTTAGTCATCAGTAAAAATGAGGAAGGTGCATGTTTCTTGCACTATGTGAGCAGTGCTGCATCTGAATATGGTTTTTGGTTTCAAATCTCTTCTTAAAAGACTACAGTCCAAACTCCTCTGGAGTGTCACATAAAACGTGCCATAAAACGTGCTGTGACGACTGTCCCGACAGTGGCCACTGACTGTAGCCTTGGGTAGTTACTGCCATGTCCACCCTGTTGGCAGTCCTGTCCCCATGCCTGTGAAGAGCAAACAAAAGTGTAATTTCCAGCTGCCACCTCTCCTGTAAGCTGCCAGTTTCTTGTCTGTCACCAAAAGGACTTTGCTCTGACACCCTGCTGCTGCCCGTGCTGGGGCAGGTTGGTAAACAGGCAACGTGGGCAGCCTGGCCCACAGTCCTGGGGTTTGTTCTGTTTCTTAGGCCAGCTCAGTCTGTGCTGGCCTCCAGCATGGCTTGCTGCCCTGTTTCTGTAGCAAAGGGGTTTTGGCTGTACTGCCTGAGCAGGCCAGCCTGCCCAGCTTGCAGGAAGCCAGCCACAGCCCATTGCAGAGCTGGAAATGGAGGTTAACAGCTCATCCTCATTCACTAATTTCCAGGCTAACAGACTTAGACTATTCACCTATAAAATCAATTTTTCTCTTCCAAGATAGTTTTTCTATGATAGCTGATATCCACCTGCCCCTGTGCTGTGCTGTGCTGACCCAGGTTCTCTTTCACCTGATCCCTGCTGCAGCTTTTCTGATTTTCCCTAACGTGGGTTACTGCCAGCTGCCATCCACCTGATGGCATTACTTCAGTCTGAGGAAGGCTGGAGAACTTTCCATGAGGTAAATATTCATCTGCCAGCAGCATGGGGCTCTTTTTCCAAGATGTGTGTAGTGGCAGGACCTTCCTCTGGTGCTCGTGTCAAAGCTTCTGAAATTTGTGTTAAAAGGTGGAGGTGATCACCACTGCATGTTAGAGCCTACAAGAAGGGCTGGAGCATGGCCAAGCTCATGATTTATGAGTAGCATAAAAAACAGATAATTTGGAAGCTGCCTAATTAAGGCAATGTTGAGAGACTTCTTGAGCAACACATGATCACCTTGTTTATAGCTGGAAAGCACAAAGACCAGAACTGAATAAAACTTGGCTACCATAGGAAGATCACTTTGTTTAGCATTAATGCCACAGCTGTCCCTTACTTTTGCTCACTGAGTTTATTTTCAATATTGACACTGCAACCAGAGCTATTCTGGTTGCTTCTCATTTTTTTAGTGGGAATTTCCTCAAGAAGTTTCTCTGAGGGAAGCAAACCCTTGTATTTACCAACCTTTTATTTATTTTTTTGTACATGATCCTTTGCATGATTTCCAAGCTCATGTAACCATATGGTTATAATCTGCATTTTGTTGTATTTAATTTTTTTCCTTTTTTTTCTAGCTTTTGTTTGAATTGTCCATTCACCATTCACCTCTCTTTCTACATTAGTGTCTTCTGGTTACCCTTTATTACTGATTTTTCTCAGCTGCTCAGAGGATTGTCTTTAATTTAAATCTACACATGGGGATTAATTGCTACCCAGATGTTGTACCAACCTCCCACTCCAGCCTCTACAAGCAAACTCTTTGTGGCAGCTACTGATTATTTTCACTGAGTAGGTAGGATCTAAACTCTGGATCTGGCCATCTGGACCCTTTTCATCATGACTGGTATCTCAGGGGTGTGTTTTGGTCATTCCCCAGCAGCACATTGCAGTTCCCCAGGCTCAGCCCAGCTGCCCACTGGCAGCAGCTCCTGTGACTCACATTCCTGCCAGGACAGTGCTGTGTGCTGCAGGTGCAGGAGTGCCCAACACAGCCTTTTCCTAATCCTCTCTGTTGACAGCGATGTTTGACTTCTCCCATTTAATCTCATGATGGGCTCCAAGATGAAGCTGCTCCCTGTTTTATGTCTGACTCAGTACTTATCTGTCAACTTGGTGCCTGCTGAGATCACTGGTGATCAACTGCTCTGTGAGCCTTAAAACAAAGTTATTGGCAGAAGGCCTTTTAAGACCACAGGGATTTTATTTTTGGATCTGTAAGGTACAGGGCAGTAGAAGTAGGACCCTTGTGGTCAGCACAGTCCCTGTAACGTGGGACATTATATTCCTTTTTTAGCCTCACAGGGCAGTTCTTCCAGCCCTGGCTCCTGCCTGTTGCCTTTTCAACTCCTTGCAGCCCCCCCTGGGAAGCAGAGACCCCACAAAGATGACGTGTCTTGGCTGTATCAGTGCTCACTGATGTAGCTCTTCTGAGCCCTCATTTCCTCCAGCTCTCACTTCGTATTCTTTCTTTATATTTCCCAGCAATGGGATATTTTTTGCTGGTTTCCAGGCCAGTTTAGCAAATATTCCAGTCATGATTTTCTCAAGGAGACTTTACTATTTTTGTTAGTTGAACTATTATTTTCATGTGTTTTTTAGTGGTATATTCAACAATTTTACCTGGAGAAAGCTCTTATGGCAAATCTGTGACAGCTCTTCCTCTTTTTTTTTATTCCTTTTGTGAGGAAATTATGAAATGCCTAATACCTGCTTCTACCTTTGTGAATCTTTTCTTGGTTTGGAGTAGGACCAGCTACAGTTCACACAATCCCACCGCTGGCTAAAATGCCCAGTTCATATACCTGGGAAAACCACAGTAACTGGGTGGAGAAAGTATAGTCTCCACAATTAAAATGCAAGCTGACTTAATGAAGGCAAATTTATTAGGGAGAATTTTATGACAATAAATTTTCACCTTTGGCAATAATCTAAAATACAGGACAACAGCACAGGGTTGAACAACACCCTGAGCACAGCGCAGACCGAGGGAGGCTGCACTGAGGGACCCTTGGATCTGTGTCAGCATCTCCCTTCACTGCCCAGGAAGAAGGGCACTGCTCCTGGCCCACTCTGGTTCTTTCTGCTTTGTGCCTTCTCCTAGCAGCCCTTTTTTGTTTTGCATTTGTACCTTTATACAGTTCCTGCCCTACTGCCCCATATTTCCAGTTTTGTTCATCCATGCCTGTTTGGAGGTCCCTTACGTTCTCCCTCATTTTCCAGTTGTCCACTTAATGCTCAGTGGCATCTTTGCATTCCTATTTTTCCCTTAGTGAAGGCCAGCAGTGCTCTGGGTCACGCACCCTCCCAGGGGAAGAGGATTGGAGATGGCAGATTGCTCCTTTTTGTGGGCATGAGCATCTTCACTTACTTATCTACACTTTTGGGGTCATTGTTTATGAAATAGATGACAAAATATTTTTCAATCTTTTACAAAGTGTACAAAGCTCAGCCTAGCTGAAAGTGCAAGTATCAAGAGAGTTTGATCGACAGCTTAGATTTTTTAAAAAAGTCTTTCTAAGTGTAAGTTAAGCAACTGAACAAGTTATTTAGAGCAGTTGCAGAGGTTTTTGAGTTCTTTTAGGAAAGGATTGATACACATCTCTTGGAGAGGATGCAGATGTAGTTAGTACAAATCAGAGATCCTTGATCCCTATAAACATGCAAATTAGAAACAATTAAAATATACATGGCCTAATGCTTAATATAAGCATACACCCAATGCTCATGCAGCCACAAATTAGTTTATCTAAAGAGACCAAGGGGAAGATGATGAAAAAGGTGGGGTGACACTTGATCACAATAAGTTACCTCTAGCTCTGACAAGGTGGATTCCAAAGAGATATTTTGGGAGCATTTAGGTGATTGTACAAAGGGGGAAAAAAATCACAGACCAAAACCGCAAAAAAAAAATCCAAACCCAAACTTACTGTAAACAACAAGACAAATATTCAAGGAGGCAATTTAAGATAGAGTGGTGGTGGGCATTTTGGAAACATGGTAAAGCTACACAAACAATACATAATACGATAATCTCTGGAAGGGTATGAGCAAGCCAGGGCTGCTGAGACATCCTCATTGCATGAAGTAATGAAGAAATCACAAAAGCAGATATTCAAATCTTTTAGAAAGGGGAAGTTGTGAAGGAAATGGGAAATAAAGTCAAGACACAAGGGTGTTGAAATAACCAGGGAAGGAGGAATCACTGTCAACACTGAGGCTGTGACAGGTTAGACAACAGAAGAGGGAAACAGGACATGGATGTGAATCAAGTAGGGAAAGGCCCCTGGAACATCAGGAAAAAATCTGCAAAACCAGGAGAGTGCAAATAGGTACCGACTGGCAGGTTTTACTGCTCTTCCCTGATTTCATGGAAGGTCACCTCAGTGCTTCCTTAGGGATATGATGGGAGTCAGTATTGGAAGCAGCCTTGGTGAAAGTTGCTGTCAGTGGATTCACATCACCTTAAAGGCAGCAGTGAGCAGGGAGCAGCCAGTCAACCCCAGCAGCTGGGCTGGGAGCTGGACATGCCATGAGCTGGTCATGCTCATTCCTTGCAGGAGGCATCTGCTTCAGGAGGCAGCACTTCACAGGGTAAACAATGCCATGCAGACACTGAAATGACAACACTGTCACAAAACAAAACACAGGTTTCAACAAGATTGCAGTTTTTCAAGAATTAGCAAAACTTCAGGCTGTTGTCTGAGGGAAGTGCTGATGGAACCAAGGAGTTTGGAGCTCCTGTGCTTCTCATTTCCATGAGCAGAAATTTGGCATTTAGGGGCTGGGAGAGATATTTCCATGGGAGATCTGAATGCTGTTCCTTGGTCACTGCACGTAAGACAGTATAAATAACAGTCATATTTAAATTAGTGACAACACCCTCCATCATCCTGAAAACATCAGTCCTTCCATCTTAGATTTACCTCTCATCTCCAGTGTCTTCATCTAAGGCAAAGGGCAAAATGTTGTCATGGAGGAATTAATAAATAACAGACAGGTGCCATGTTTGCAGGAGATGGACTCTGCACCACTAATTCCTCCATGGATGATGACAAATGGAGATTTGCTCAGGCACCCGTGTTGGTCAGACACTGGTATGGAATCATTCTTTGAACCTCTCTTTGGTGTCCAAATGCAAATGTCTCCAATCCTGTGTGTGGTGGGTCCATGGGTGTCATTCCACAGAGTGATGATGGCTGCAGCAGGCAAAAGGCTGGGTAAATTAAAGATGTAAATTTGAAAAAACAGGCAGAATAAAAGGATTGGTGGTAAAACAAAGTGAGTATGCTGTGAGATAAAGGATAATAGAGATAATGGGCTGCAGCTGAAAAGATTATAGTACTGATATATAAAGAATGTCCTGAATTAATCACTTCCTTTGTGTAAGTATTTATGTTTTGCAAATCATTATCACTTAGCAACCTACACTGTCATTTTTACTTTTTACAGACTTAAACTGTTTCCTGGGGGTATTATCTTTGTCTGGCTCAGCAAAATTAAAACAGTAGCTCACTTAACACTGTCTATAAGTAGATGGAATTAGTTGGCTCCAGATGTGTTATGAATTGTGCTTAGAGAATTAACATGGTTTAGATCATAGAAAGTGGGGCATATTTGCTGTTCAACACTTTCTTATAGAGCAGTAATCTGTGTTTAGCTTTATTGACCTTATCAAATGCCAAGTCACAACTCTTGCCAAGAATACTTAATGCCACGTTTGAGGTGACGAAATGCAAACCA
This sequence comes from Petroica traversi, assembly GCA_025920805.1. Taxonomy (NCBI): domain Eukaryota; kingdom Metazoa; phylum Chordata; class Aves; order Passeriformes; family Petroicidae; genus Petroica; species Petroica traversi. The sequence goes on from JAHLSL010000023.1 coordinate 11,895,836, forward strand.
GGAGGAGACCTGGCAGGATTGCTGGGTTCCCTCTCTGCACTGAGACACCCCCCTGCCAGGGAGCCCTGCTGGACCCCACCACAGGCACTCCGTGCAGGGAAACATCACAGTGAGGTTTGCCTAAGGACTCCTGAAAAATCCTTCTGGAAAGGGATTCTCCAGCCTCTCCCCACACTCCACACCTTGTACATCTTGGAAATGTTCCCTGGTAGGTTGTCAAAGCACTCTTTGTTGCAGAAGGAAAATTGATTTCTTCATATCTTTGTCTACACAGATAATATAAAGCAATCATCTCTTCAAGAAGGCTTTATGTGTTAGAGGATTGTTTCCATCTCTGTTCCCAACATTCTTTCCTTGGACTAAATGAGCCATGTGTTTTGTTTTCTATCCCTTGGTGTATAGTTCTCTTGATTCTTGGGCTTCTTGAATGCTTCTCACTTTGTCCAGGTTCTGCAAGCACCATGTCCAGACCATGACCCCGTGCTCCAGTTAATTCATGCAGACATCTTTAGCCTCGATTAAATCCCACCATATTGATGCCAAAATAATTTTGCCTTTCCTTTTATATACTTTTTACACAGTTCTGTGTATCCACAAGTGTTAGCAGCATGCATACTTATAGCCCTTCACTTAGTCTAGTGCTTAGTGTTTTGTAAATATTCTGCAGGCCCTGAGACTGAACACCCCAGAACTGCAGAGCCAGGGAGACCAAACATCCTACTATCTCAGGAACCCAAGGTCTCCTAGCAGAAGGATTCTGTAAACTAGGGGTTAGCCCACCCCAGCCCCATTATTGGGCCCCCTTGTTAGATATGCTGATGTGTAAAGTCTATAACTGGTGTGTGTGATTGATGGTGGGTGTGCATTTGCCATGCTGTCACCTGGGTGAAGTGGATGCATCCAACAGGATCCTGATAAAAATACTGAGGTAACAACCCCCAACCCTCTAACCTTGTCTAGCTTCATTTTCCTAACACCAGGAAAAAAAGGCATCAATATCAATGCTCACTTCTGTTTTAAGTGGAGTGATGACAATGCTTGTCTTCTCCCAGTCCTCAGACTGATTTGCTGCCATGGCAGGCCACCCACACTGGGCTCAGTGGTGATCCCAGCTAAACTCTGGCATGCTCAGACCTCCCACCTGGGCTGCCTGCACCTCTTGCCCTTCCTTTATATGCTGTTACTTTCAGCCCTGTCTACATGAGCAAAGAATGAATCAGTGAAGGACACAGGAGTGGATGATGAGTGCTTTGTCCTCCTCTTCCTCTCTGAAATCTGCTGCCCAGCACTTGTGGCTGTCAGGGAGGGAGAACTGGGCTGGGCTGTGAGTCATCTTCCACTCCCTGCTCTCTTCCAAAGCCAAGAGCTGTGTGTTCCCTCCCAGCTGCAAGCTATGGACCCACGTTTGTAGGGGAAAAATCTTCCCTCCCTGCCCATATCCAATGCTGTGGCACAAACGTGGCCCCATTTAGAGCAGTGCTCCCTTCCCTCTACTCTGGTGGATGAGCCCTGCACTCCTCTGTGTCCCTGCTGGCAGCAGATGCCTGCTGCTGTCCAGCTGCACAGCCCAATCAACGGCCTCAGCATAAAGAATTTCAGCATTAAAAATGGGTCCAAAAGTCTGAACAAACCCTACAGTTGTCCCATGGCATCTTTACACCCGATGGAGAGTGAGACATTACGGATCCACAATGAGGGTGTTTACAGTTCCTGACTGACTGATAGCAAGGAAGGGTTAAATGCCTGAACAACAGCTGCATTAATGCCAGAGGTACAGACCCAAAAGGAGAGATCAACGAGGGGTTAAACATTAGATAGCTTATGAATGTTAAAAATAATGTCAATCGTCACAGCTTTCCACTGGGCATTCACCTGAGCCTCTCAAACTCACAAGATATCCATGGAGAGATGCTCTCCATCAGTGCCTGCCCACACTCCAGCTATGGTGGGGCAGGACAGCCCCTGCCTAGGCTGTGCTGGAGGAGCTGTGCAATGGGAAAGTGAGTGCACACACCTGGCACTGCTCCAGTACTGCCAGCATCTGACAGTCAGAGGTCTGGGGTAAAAATCATGCAATCTTTCATTGTCAAGAACGGTTTTTATTCGTTGGTAATAGTTTGGGAGGATTTTGTTAATTAGTTCATTATATTAGAGCATTTGGCTACTTTAAGACTACTTTTTATTTCCACAGTACACAATCTGCAGGATTAAAAATGCACTGTGGGAACTGGTTTTGACTTGACCTCTTCTGCTTGCTTGTGCTGTTTGCAGAGATCTTCACACTCTCCAGGTGACACAAGCAGCCCTGACTTTTCAAAGAGGGTATCTATCATCAGTCAACACTCATAAAATCCTTAAAACCCATGATCAGCATTGCCTGTCTGTGCCTTCAACTTTGCTTGGCATTTGCAAATAATTTTTAAGATGGCTCTGTATGAAGGTGCTGAGGAAGAAGTGCAAGAAGTGCCGGGTTGCACGCTGCAGCAGTATTTTCCATTTATTTCTTTCCTGTGCAAAACCTAAGCCCTCCCCACATATGAAGGAGAGGTGAGACCCCTGCTCAGCACCTCTGAGGGAGGGGAGGCTTTTTTCACCTCCATTCCAAGAAGATGTGGTCCTTCTCCCCTGCTCACTGGGGCTGTGGGGACCCAGCAGAGCTGCAGGTAGCACAGCCACCCGGGCTCTAAGCAGGCCAGCGTGGGGCCATTAGTCACCCACTCACCGCATGCCTCACTGCCTGTGCCCGGAGCTGATGTGTTCCAGTGCCTTTATGGAACTCCCCCAGAGGGCTGGCAGCTGCTGGGGGCAGCCACCACCCCCTCTGCCCCCAGCACCCAGCAGGGACCGTGTGCCGAGGGTGAGGCTGAAGCCTGCCATGAAAGGCAGAGCTGCCCGTGAGCCAGGTGCAGGAGGAGCTGCTGCAACAGTGCCAGCCCTGGGCTGAAAAGCCCACCTGGAGCACAGCCCCTGGTCCTGGCTGGTAGAGCTAACCCTCTCCTCCCACTCTCCCAGCTGGGAGTGCACTGTCAGGACAGAGGGCCACCATCAAATTTTGTGTCAAAAGACACATGAGGCTCAGACCCCACTTCACCCCCAACCTGCAGTCCAATAATCCTGGTGGATTTTTAACAAACGTGAAGGATTGGTTTTGTCGAATCCTGTGTGTGCAACCATCAGGCAAGTTCTTATCTTGACTTAACCTACAGGTAGAACGACTCTGGTCATAGTGCCAGCATATTTCAGGGGTTTATGTCCACACCCCTGTGGTGTGTGCACTCTGATATCCCTCAGGTCGTCTTTCATCATCGGTTACGCTTCCAGTCTCTGCAATCAGATATGTTATCTGAGCAACAGGGAGAAATATTTACCAAAATGAAATTTAGATGGGAAAATGGGGAAGAAGGAATAAAGGGAGGAGAAAAGAACTAAAGGTGAAAACTCAGTGTTGTTTGAAATTTGCACTGATGTTTGTTAGAAAAAGAATTGGTTTCACTTTTGCACGTTGGCAGTTCTATACAGGGAGATTTAACTCATGCAATACATTCTTTGCCTTCTAGTTTGCATGGTAATTTGATTTTTGAGATATTCGTGTTTTTTCCTTTCCCACACATTTAGCTCTTGCTAATGCTGAGAGAGGTTGTTGGTGAGGACCTCGAGAGAACTCGGATTGTGATGAGCCAGGGATGTTGAAATGCTTCTACGTTTTTATTGCTCTTCTGTACATCCATTAATTTTTTTTTCCCAGAGTTTCCTCCTATGGGATGCTGCCTTGGCTATGATCAAGAGGGGATGGCTGAGATCTGGGTACAGATTGCTGAGCTGAGGTGTTGCAGCACCTGTGTGCAGGTGACCAACCCAAGTACCATTCACCTGCCAGAGCAACCCATTAGGCCAGGGAACACCCCTGCCTCGGGATCCTTCAGTCCTTGCATGAGAAAACAACCCCTTGGATACTCCTGTGGCCATGGCTTTGGGCAGAGCAGCTCAGTGACCTTGTATTCTTCTACCAAACTCTTTGGGGATGGCTGATAATGACATTTGTCCCCCTGCTGTCCTGGTGGGAGGCTATGGAGAAGATATTAAAAACAACAGCTTAGTAGACCATCACCATCTATTGACATCTCTGCGTGTGAGCACTGTTGTACCTGGCAGGGAAATCAGGTGGGATAAACCCCAGTGTGGTCTCCTGCAGCACACAGCTCTCTCAGGACAGACAGCAGCAGAATTTATAATCTCATTTTGCTTGTAACTGGGAAACAAAGAAAAGGAATTGTGATAAAACAAGAATGATCTTGTGGCAAAGGTGCCCTTAAGCCTGTCTCCTTGCCCTGTGCTGATAGTTGCTTGATGTTAGGGCACTCAGGTTGCCTCCTCCTTGCTCCAAAACAGAAATTTCTGCCTCCTAATGGCAGATTTAGCTGGTTAATCACCATCTTTAAATTCCAGAAATTGAAAGCTGCATCAAAACTCAGTGTTGTAACCACAGGTCCTGTCCACAGCCCTGTGGGATTCAAATGGAACTTCTGCTCTTTGCAGTTGCTCATCTGACTCTTCTGGACACACCCTGACTTGTGACTGCCATCTCAGCACGTAATTAAGGGGTTAATGGACATGTCCTCCTGCTTCTTGCTCAATGTGGTTGTAATGGACCCCTCAAGGAGGGAGAACAGGAATGGGTCTCCTCTGGGATCTCCTTCACAACACTAAAACATATTCTGGTATCATGCTGTTGCCTTGTGAATATCTGATGTGGTGTGGGTTACAGAGACACCTTTGAGGACATGAAAAGTGTTAAAGTGTTTTACCCTGGGAGATTGTGACCTGCAGGAGAAGAGCTGTGAATGAGAACTCAGGGTGCTCCAGAGCAGTAGCAGCTGAGTGGCACCACCACCCCAGCCAGCCAATGCCATGGTAGAAGCATCACCCTGACTTTCCAAAGGGGGAAGAGCTCAGATCAAAGGCAAATGCGAGTAGCTCATGTAATGTTTTCTTTCTCAAAACTTCTGCCTTATGCCACAGGGTCCTTCAAGGAAAAGTCCAAGGAAACACTTTTTCTCTGGGGTTAGGCTGGGAAATTGAGCAGGGAAGCCAAGTGGATCTGTGATTTCTCAAAAGGGTTTAGAAGACCTCTGCATTCCCAGTGGGGTTGATGCATGGGAGGTGATCTGCATCACAACCAAGCCACAGAAGCATGTGAACAAAGCTGGTGCAATTCCCTCTCTGACCTCTACTACACGCTGACTAGATGGACTGAGATCCAGTGCTTAGCACAGGGAGGACCTGAATGTCCTCAAAGATGAGAGAAAATTCTGACATTTCAGAACTTGGGCTTTATTTCGGTTATATCCACTTCAGTAAGGTTGTTTTCAGGACAAATATAAAAAAAAAATAAAATAAAATAGGCAATAGCAGGAAGGGTAGGTCTTGGCACTGTTCAACGGAGTAAGAATCTAGGTAGCAAACCATCAAGATGAGAAAATATATTCAACTCCTATGTAGCTTGTGGCATGGTCCATGGCACAGGCTTTGGAGCACAAATTTCAGTCCTTTTGCTGACCCAGCAACTGCCTGTGCCAGCCATGGCTCTGCACCCCAGAAGAAGGCAGGGTCTCTCCTAGAGGTGACACCCTCAAGGGGTTGCAGTAGCTGAGTCTCAGGCTGCTGGGTGAGGATGGTCCTGGTAGGGTATGGGCCATGCCCCAAACCCCTCTGGATGTCTGTGCCTTGCAGCTTTCCTTCCTGCTTACATTTGGGATGTGGATTTCATGTGCAGGACTCATCTCTCATAAAAACAGGGAAAGAGCGGATATTTAGCTCTGCCTTGTACTCTGGTTAGTTTTATAGGCAGGTAATGCCTTCTGTTTTCTCATCAGTGTGGTTATTTCATGGCTGAAGAAAGAGCAAAGCTGTATATGAAGTACTGGGTAAGAAAAGAGTCCCTCATGATACAAAATGTACACAGAAAACTCCTCTGCTCACATAAAATACGGGAAGCCAACAAAAAAGTCTCATGTTTCCCTTTTAAAAATGCAGAGTCTCTTAAACCAAGAAAAATGCATCCATGGGAAGGGAGTGCCAATAATAACAGGCTGCTCTCACATCCACTGGAAAAAGAGGAACAACCAGCAGTTTCCCCCGAGGGAAGAGGGATTCGGGAGGTTAAACAGAAATGTTTATGGTTGTGAAGAGTTAAAAGGCTTCATAGGGACCCTGCTTCCCTCTCATATCCTGAGCACCTCAGGGCAATGCATCAGCCCTATGGCACAGGGGAAAAGCCCAGAAAAGAGCTGCTTTCAGCAACCTCATCTTCTACAGGGAGACTGAGGAAACACCAGAACAGTGATATGGCTAAGTGTCAGCAGTCAAAATTCCCAGTGTGAACTATTTACATATTCTTTCTGTGCAGGAGACCACTGGTTTCTCAATAGCTGAAGCCTTGACCTGCCTAGGTGAAAACTACTGTTTTTCTTTGTTAAATAGGCAACTCACATAAAAATGGAAGGAGTCTGAGGTAGATGTGAATCATCCTTTACACACTGATCAACCTTCCTGTTCTCATTTCTGCATTTGAATAATTTTGTTAAGCTTGCATTTAAAATCTTTCCATAATGTGGCTTGTGGCTTGGCACAAAATAGAAATAATTATCCTGCTCTATTAACATCTATGTTCTATTAGGACTCCTCCTGCAAATGTGCCATGTAATCAACGCAGGCATCGATCCTAAATTAAAAGACAGCATCAAAATTTGAGTCACCTCTTCTACACATTATTAAGTGTCCATTTTGGTTATGCTCTTGATGGTTGCCAATCCCATCTCATATCTGCCTGTCCCCTTTTACTAGTCTTCCTATCCTCCTGGCAGAAGACCACATAGATAACCAGAGCACAGTATAACATATCTTTTGTGTCTGCCTTTCACTTGGCTTTCATACAGATTTTGTCTCATGTTTTATGTCAGGGGCACTTCAGTGGTTCCATTCAGTTGATGGTCTCTCCCCTCCCTCCAACCTTTCCAATCCTAGCCAAGATGAGAGGCTGAAAATGTACAGAGAAGCTGAACTCCATAGTCTGAAACAAATTTCCCGGCTGTTTTCATGAGGTGAGAATAATCTACCACCAAAGCAAATCTGGTTTCATGGCTAAAAGGCAAATATTTCCTCCCCTGCAGCCATAGGACATCTGACCATGGTGGAAGGACAACAATTTTGCTGCACAGGGTGAGGGAAGGAAGGACGCAAGGCAGTTTCCAAAGAGTGACCTCCCTTCTTCACTCTACACAGCAAAGCAGGAAGACCCCACAGTAGAAGGACACCCATGAAGCTGGAGGTTTGCAACCATGGGGGATCATAGCCAGGCTGTATTATCTCATCCAAAAAGCCACCCAAACTGCAGAATGCCAGAATTTCAGAGATGTTAGCCAGTGCACATGCCAAAGAGGATGACTGTCAGGACAAAGTAAGCAGGAGTCCATTCATTGCTTGGTAGAAGGCTGGGATAAATGGGAAGAGTCCTTCCTGAGGAGAAAAACTGGTTTGCTGGATGGTAAAGAAAGAGGTTCCCCTGTAAACTAAATGTTTTTAGCACAGACTCAGTGGGGGCCTCTTAAGTGTCATGGGACAAGAAGGCTTCCCACAAGCTGAGTCACCTCGGTAATCCCCACACTGTAGATTACCAAACAGACATAGACCCAAAGAAGCAGAAAAAATTGGAGATTGCATCCGTCATGAGCCACAGGAGCTTCCCAGATCTTCCTGCTGCCCCAGAAAACGTCATCATGCCAAACCAGGTAAGGCAGAGGGTGTGACTGTCCTGCATTGCCCAACCTCTGCCCACTCAGCTGACGTCTCCTTGGCCATGCTGGTGAAAAAGAGAGGAGAGGGCTGGATGGACACTGGGACAGGGGGAGCAGGCTGGCATGTTAGCCCATAGTTACCTAGGAACAACTGTGGCCTGGGGTGGTTTTTGATGGGATAGGCTGTCCCTAGGTGTAATCCTAACTTCAGTGTCTGATGGGAGATGCTGTCTAAGCAGAGACCATCCCATTCTGCTGAGCAGGAGTTAGATGGGAGGCACTCACTGGCCACTAAAAGCCAATAGTGTTGGCTGAATGAAAACTCTTAGGCAATACTAATGGGCTCTGCAGACAGGCCAGGAAGGTGATAATAGTCGCTGGCTGATCTCGGCACCACCCACGTCTCTCAGCAGCCCACATGCTTCAGGGGAATGAGGACACCCCATGGGACTACTGTAATGATGTCCTGTGGGGCAGAGGAAATACTTCTTACTTCTTCAGGTAGGATCTTGTACAGGCCATGAGGTAGGAGTTGTACCTGACCAAATTAAAGAAAGGCTGTGATTTGAACTGGGACTATTCTAACAAAACTGGCTTGACTACCTTGACCTGCCCACCTGGGGATCCTGGCACTAGAGGAGAGATTATTTCAGTGGCTTCAATTGATGGGAACTGAGAATCACTGCAGAAGGCTTGAAAACTGTAAAGATCCCATCCTCCTTTCTCTTTCTGCAGGGACTGGCAGTTTAACTTCATTATTCTCTCCTGAAAGGAAGAGGGGAGATTTGTCAATACCTACTTTAGTTCCTTCATCTCTATAACTTAACTCTTTCAAAGGTTAGGCAAGTTCTGGGGCTGGGGACAATGGTGCTTGAGCAGGAAAATGCTGCCAGCTTTCTGCTAATGTTGCAGAGTCCAGTTTACTCAGCTTGCGTGAGGAGTGATTAAAGCATTTTGTGTTTGAGATGCTCCTGTGAGCACGTGCTGGAAATGAGTCCTGTTCTAATCCAGTAGCTGATACAGCAAAATCCTTCACTCCATTGCTGCAAATCATTAAATCAAAGTCACAATCCATTTGGAGTAACTCATGGAAACTCATTACTATTTTGCCCCTGCTTGCTGAACTGCTTAGATAATCAAAATGCTTGTGAGAACAGGGATAAAAAATCCTGCTGTTGGCCTGGAAGGTGCAAAGAACAGTGACACACCCAAGTGAGAAGCAGCAGGATGTGGGGGAGCAGAGAAAGAGGACTTGGGAGGACATGAGCCATGAGACCCCTTGGAGTCCCAAGGACCTCATCACAGTCAAACATAATGCTTTCAAGGCAGGTCCTTACCTGCTCTCTCCTTTCATCAGTAAGGTGCAAGGGAGGTAAAGGGGGAAGGTAACGTGAATTCGTTCTTTTAAATGCCAGTATGGGAAAAGCCCTTTTCATGTTTTGAAAGTCCAGTATTCCTTAAGATATAGACAACATAGAATACCTGGCCCAGTTGTCTGGGGAAACGTAGGAAGCTCTGGGAGAGCTGTTATTTTTTTCAGTTTGGAAGCTGGGAGTGAGCAGCACATTAATGAGGAATGTTTCCTTTAAGTTATGAGGAAAAATGTGGATTGCTGCTGAGGTTTCCATTCTGTACCAGCAGGAAGCCATTTTTCTACTCCAGCCAAAGATGTTAAGGGATATTTGGCACACGAGGACAGCACTGGCATTGTGCATTTCTTTCACATGGTATTGAGATTGATGCTATTTATTCATTTACACTTGATTCTGCAAATATGTAGGTAAGTTACCTACTTTTTCAATGGTCCCTATGAAGGATTTTGTGGATTTCTGGAAACATCCATGTCAGACCCTCACAGCCCCAAAGGCATTGAGGAAAATGTGCACCTGGAGCTCTGAAGATTGACATTAGTTGTGACACTTCCAATAGGAAGGTAAATGACAGCATTTCTCAGACATGAGCATTTACAAAGTGAAAATGTCAGTGTAACTAATAATACTTGAAGCTATTTTCACATGACTAATTGTACCTCTGAAAGTGAACATGCAAGTGCAGTTACCAAGTAATGGGGCAAAGTCAAAGGCCTAGAAATACTTTAACCATAATCATGCTTTTTGCCAATAGAAACCATGGCCTTCCACAGCTGAAATCTATAAAAAAAGCATAAAGACTATATGAAAGCAGTGACATTGGAATTATGCAGGTTTCTAAACAATCATGGAAGAAGGGGGCAAAACATTTGAAGGAGACAAGTCATTTGGGAACTTGGCAGCTAATTCATTCTGACTCTTGCACTGCACTTTTTAAGTTCCCACACACCTTGTGTTCCTAAGGCTAAATCCTGCAGGCCCTCATCAGCTCAAAATTAAGGGTTAATTTACAGGGCCTCTGTCCTGCAGAACATGGTTCATTGTTCTTTGCACAGCAGCATAAAACACTGTAAACACTCTTTAGCAAAAAAATGTTGAAGTAGAAAATAAAAGGCAAGTCTTAGAGGAAGACCCGTTTTTTAGTGGTGAGTCTGGATCCTGTGACAGCAAAGTAGCCGAACTAGAGGGTTTTATATATTTACTCTGCCTGACTGAGCCAGTAAGGCAAATGGACCATCTGTGTGTTTATATAGCTTTGTATTTATATATTCTTTCCCAAATTCATGTCTCTTGGTGGCTGTGAAATGGAAGCAGAGAGAAATGGTTTAACTACTTTGTCCAAATTCTGCTGTTATCTATATTAATTTTCTATGACCCATGCAGAGCCTCCTGACCTGCCCCTGAAATGCTGCCTCTATAAGATGCCCCTAGTGAGGCCCCTCTTACTTCTTGGAAGTTGATCTTCTTTCAGAATAGTCTAACAAATATTTTCCAAATTAGGGCTATTCAACCACCCCTGCCCAGAGTCACAGAACATAATTACCAACATGATTTATCTGGAGAATTTTCAACTCTTGAACGTACTGTGGTGACATTTGCTGATGGTATTCTTAGCATGCATGGGTGGAACGGGGCTTTTTGTTACTATGTATCTCTAAGGTTATGTGTGTAGGATATGGACTTTTCAGCTCCCTGTAGTAATGTTAAATATGGGTTTACATATTAGAAATTGTCCCGTGTTCATAAAAATCATATGGCAAAGACATTATGAAAGAAAGCCAGAAGGATGCTGTATCAGAAAATGAAGTCCTTGGTGAAAACTGTTGTGTTTGTTTCTCAGCTTGAGACAAAACCACTTGCATAAATAATATTGTAAAATTTTGGAGGTTTTATCTCTTGTATTTATAAGAGCAACTGACACCATATCAGTGCAATGATACCAGTTGAAAGTTCTGATTAAATGACTTGCATAGATTCAACTCCATTTCTAAGGAAGTGTGTTTGATATCAGTGTTTTCCCAAAGGGCAGAATTATCTGAAGTGCAGGGTGGGGCTGAAAAAGGGAACAACTTCAAACAGTCATTAACATTTTAGAAAAGGGCAAAATGCTTCTCAACAAATAAAGGTAAAAGGACACAAATAATGTTTAACCATTTATGCAGCATTGTTTTTGCCATGCGAGTGCTTTGCAATTATAAATGGAAAGGCAGACTGTCCATTGAAGGGCAGTCCTAGATTTTTCTTAACATGTGCTCCACACTATGAAGATTGGAGCACCTATATTTTGTATATATCAGCTCAGTGAATGCAATCACTATTACAAAGATGCCTTACCAAACACAGAAGATAGAAGATAACAAGAAGAGTCTGGCACCTGCTAATTCTGTTTCTAATTTTATTGTTATTTTAATTGCCATCAGGGAGAAATGGAATGAAGAATCTGAGGCCCAGTCCTGTTCTCATAACATTTTATGAGAGGTTTGGCACCAGCTTTCATGGGAACCTTCATATCCTGTCATACCTTCATATCCCAGTAATGTGAGAACATCTGTATATCTACAAAATCTGATGACCTCTGTAAATTAGCAAATGTGCAGAAGCCAACAACAGGAGAGGAACTGCAAAGACAAATTCAAAGGGAATTGCCTATAGAAAGGAGAGAATGGATGTTAGAGCAGCAGAAATATGGCTGAGTTGCATTAACTAGGGCACAAAAAAGGTGATTATTCTGCCTACCACGCTGGGGGAAACTTAAGAGAACTTCACTCAGGTTTAAGAGACCGTATTAAAAAGAAATAAACTGAAATGTGACTGAATTTAAAAAAAAAAAAAAACAACCCACCACCAAATAATCCATAAAACACCAACAAAAAAACAGGCCCCAAACCCCAAAGACTGAGCTCTCCTAGAGTATCTTTAAAGGTGTTTGGGTATTTCAAATCAATGGAATCTGTCAATGGAAAGCCAGAAGAGTCTGATTAAAAATGTCCTAGGAATAAAATGGCTCTTGCATGCATGAGAAAAGGCAGAGACAGATTAACTCACTGCAAGTGACATAGAAGACCCTGAGCCATGAATTGTAGGTTCCTCCATGGAAAGGGTAGTGAGGCAAGAAGACCCTGAGCCATGAATTGTAGGTTCCTTCATGGAAAGGGTGGTCGGGCACTGGAACAGGCTCCCCAAGGAGGTGGTGGAGTCACCACCCTTGGAATATTCAAGAATCAACAGGACATGGCACATATTGCTATGGTTTAGTTGACAACGGCATGTTCAGTCAAAGGTTGGGCTTGATGGCCTTGGAGGTCTTTTCCTACCCAAATGATCCTGTGATTCCATGAGTGAAGGTTCCTTAAAGACTGGAGAGGATGAGAGGTGTCTTTGCAGACAATGAGATTCTCTCTTCAAGAAAACACTGACGCACTAGTAAAAAAAGAGAGAGCCAGAGGAAGGAGGGGCAACACCCCCAAATCTGTTGCCAGGAATACAGAAGCCAGATGTCAGTTGGCAACTGAATGATGGTGCTTACTCTGGAGAGACAAGCACTCATTCCTGACCTTTCTTCCAATACATGAGAATGAAAAAATGGACAAATAGTCAGAGTGAAGATGAACACAAAGCATGTCATGGCTAACAAGGCCCGGACAATGCAAAGCCAGGAGGGATATCTGTTCACACAAGGTGCTGTCCATACTGGACTGACAGCACGGGTAGAGCTGATCTTACCTGTGTGCACTGAACTCAAGTGGCCATGGGGAAGCCTGGGCTCATCCTGATCATTAATACAAATTCAAACTTACAACTTGACATAATTACTTTGAAGAACAGTAATGCTCTGCTTGAAGAAGTGCGTGCCTACTCCCAGACTGACATCAGATGGAATGTGGAGCAGAACAGCAGAGAAAAGAGGACAAGATCTACCTTTATCTCATGTTTCTGCTCAATGATGATGGTGAAATACAGAAAGATAAATGAAATAGATCTGGGGAATTAAGTAAGAGCCAGAAAGCGGAGGGTCAGTAAGAAACCTGAACCACCATCAGAACATCTTAGGTGAAAACAACAGGCTAAAGAGAAGGAGCAATCAGGGAAGATACCCTTACAGTGGACTCGGAAATCTCAAAGCAAGTGAATGGATCTGGGGCAGGGAATGGATTAAAAAGAGCCAAGAGCCTAGAAGATGCAAGATAACATGCAACAAGAGGAGGGAAAGGCTTCTGGATGATACCTTAAAAGAAGAAAAAAAATGGGTACAGACAAGTAGTGGAAATTAAGGAAAAAAAGAGAACACTGCACAAGTGCTGATGCCTATGTAGGATTCCTAGGCAGAATAGGATAAAAAAAAAATCCCACCATAGGAAAGACAATGCAGGAAACAAGTGAAATGCAAAGCCTTTAGGGGAACCCAGGAGTAGCTTTAGAGGAATCAAAGCAGGGAAGGTTACAGTGAGACACAGTGGTGAGAACTCCGGGAGGAAAACTGGAGGTAGTCCTAGGCTAAAGACAGAGAAAAGCAGAGGAGAATGGAATGGAGAATTAGAGGACGAGTGAGAGGAGCTCTTTGGGCAGGGGACGAGCTACAGGAATAGACTAGGGAAGCGGGAAGGCAACAGAGGATGTGGCTAGAGGAGAACAGAGAGCAGGTCCCAGGAGAGGAGCAGGTTGGTGTAGGACAAGGGGCTGAGGTAGACAGCACGGATTAGGAGCCATGAGCTGTGCTGGCAGCTGGCAGCAGGAGCTTGCTTATTCAGCAAGTCAGGCAGCAATTAATTAAATCAAGTCAGGCAGCAATCAGTCAGTTAAATCGGGTAACAATGACTCAATTAAGTTGAACTGGGGAACAATGAATTTATTACATCAAACCAGGGAACAAAGAACCAATTAAATGAGCTGGAAGCCTCCACGGGTCCATCCAGAGCCTGGGCTAGATGCCACCAGGGTGGGGGACTCTCTGCAGCCGCCTGCTCCAGGAGAAACATCACCACAGCAACTGAGCATCGCTGCTGACAGCCTTGCTCGTCCCCCTGTGCCCAGAGCGAAGAAGGACCCGGCCGGTCTGATGAAATGCTTGTAATAAACCAAAGGGGTGGGGAGATGGAAACTGTCAGCTTCCAAATTAGCAATAGTGCTGCAGAAATTACTGGGCTGCCTCAGGATGAAGAAAGCTCTGCCTCTCAAATCAGACTGATGCTGGATATCTGGAGCTGTCAGCTTAAGAAATGGAGAGGCTTTGATAGGTGCCTGACAATTATTTAGCCTATCCTAACTAGCACACTTTCCAAGGGCATCCTGGAAGAGCAAGGCTGTGCACTAAAACAGCAGCCCATGCTCATTTTGACAGAAAAACCATAAATTATATGGGTTGGTGTGAGTCGGGTTGGTGTGAGTCAGGTTGGTCATGTACTGGCAATGCTAAGAACCATTTTCATCCCCTTTTGTTGGTTCCCTGGATCATTTGGGATTGAGGTTTATTTTGGGTTTGGTTTTTTTTAGTCTTTTTGTTCCCTCCTTTTCCTTCTTCTATCTCCACAAGTAGGAGACAGCACTAAGATCACCGAGTTACCTTAGCAAGAAAACAGCCTTTATGTTTTTCTTGGAATATTTCATGCATATCAGTAAACTGAAAATAAAAAATGGAAGGTCTAATTGATGAGGACAACCTGAGGTCAAAAAGGTAAGGGAGATGACCATCTATCTGCCAATTATTTAAGAGCAGTGCAATCATAATAACTCTCTTGGACACCTGTAAGGCCCTTGCAGGTGGGAAAAACATTCTACTTTTCAAGGCAGTACAAATGCTTCAGGTGCTGCAATGGTTAACAAACAGGGATATTAAATGGGCAACCTTTATTATACTACACATTGTCATTAAAGTAATTATATTGAAAAGGAAATGACTCTTTGGGTGTTATTTCTGGCTAGATGAGGTCCTGGGATTTGCCCAGAGTATGTAAATCAGGGCCAACACAATCCCTGTAGGAATGCTGACCAGTAAATTTAACTGAAAATAAAAGCTGAAGAAGAACAGCTTCCTGAGTAGCCTACAACAAAGATGTGTTTGGTCCAAGACTTAGTATATATTATCAGTACCTTGTGTATCCCTGTTGTCCCCTAATAAATGTGCCACAGGACAGCGTGAACTTTGAGACACACTGGGACCATAGTTTCACACTGAAGGACTGGACATAATTTTCTTTTCCCTGTTCTGAACTGCTAAATAGTGAGAGGGCAAAAAGAATCTAATTAGAGATGTGAAGGTTTGGAAGGGAACCAGAAATTTTCAAGCAGAATAACCTCCTGCTTCCAGTCTGCGCCACAGTGTTTGAGCAGCCGTCTGCCACGGAAAAATGGAAAAGAAACTTCCTGGGGTTTGGGTTTTTTTCTCCTCTTTTATCCCTTCTGAATAATTTTAAGACCAAGCAGTTGTACTTGTTCTTGTACAAATCTTCAGTCTAACGAAGTACATAAAAATTAGGTTAAAATTTCAGTCAACAGTTCTAGTCGTTTCACACTCTGGTTTGTTAGTGCTCAGAATAAAAACTTGACCTATGCCAATATTTCAAAAAGCATAATTTAAATGCTCTACAGGACAGTCAGTGATTGTGATTATGACCTTGACTGTGATTATGACCTTCCACATGATAACATGCACTATCAAAGAGACTGACCTTATCCTAAATTTGGGCTTTATATCTAAAGCTGCTCTTGGTCCATAGGATGCTGTGACAACTATCTCTATTTTCAAAACAAACTTCTTTTCAAACTGCATTATCTTGTGAGGCAAAATTTCAGAACCCTGTAACTTCAACTTTCCTCTTTATTTGCCAGTAATGCATGGGGTTTATGTTTATCCAGCCCTTTCTTATAACTTTTTACCTTAAAATTATGTCAACAAACAAAACATATGTATTATAGTGCACAGCTGCAGCTATTGCAGGAGAAGGGGCTGTCATAAATCAAAGTAAGCAAATCGCATATATTTATTTCACTGTTTTATCAAACTGTAACTTTTATATGCTAGCTAAATAATACACTATATTTTTATATGCAAACTAAATAAAAGATTTCTCATCTGTAAATGAACAAGTACAATTTAACTCTGTTTACTAAGTGTTCAATTACTAAATATATGTAATTTTACCCTCATAAATAAAGAGAAATCTTTGCAGTCCTTAAATTTCCAGCACTGACACATGTTTCATTATTTCTATCTTGTGTCCCTTGAGTCGTCATTTGTAATCAAAGACGGTGCTGATGCTACTGGGTCAGAGAAACAGCATTCAATAGATAAGAGATGAAAAAATTACCCAGTAGAGGAGAACCTGGTCTCTTTCTTCCTGCCACTCATTTACCCAGTGCTCTCCACCGTGGTCCCATCTAGGGAATTGACAGTTTGATATTATGGAATTTTGGGAAAGCAGAATATAATTTAAAACTTCTTCTTTACTGTCAAAACGAGGTGCTTCTGCCTTGGGAGAAACACCAGGGGTTGGCCTTCAACCAGGACACTCCCAAAGGCAGCGTAGAGAATTCCTGATACAAGGCAGCTCAGAGACCTCCACACTGTACCTCTGCCCATGGCTTACCTCCTTTAGGGTACCCTAAGAGCCACAGGGCCTCGTTTCCACCAGCTTTTCGTGGAAAAGACCTTTGAGGTCATTGAGTTCAACCTTTGACCAACACCAGGTCAGCTGAACCACATCACTAAGTGCCATGTCTGGTCATTTCTAGAACACTTCCTGGGGAGGTGACTCTACCACCACCCTGGGCAGCCTCTTCCAATGCTTGGCCACCCTTTAAGGGAATAATTTGATGCTCAACCTCAATCTCCCCTGGTGCAGCTTGAGGTTATATCCTCTTCTCCTATCATTAGTTGCCTGGGAGAAGAGGCCTAACTCACCTCACTACACCCTCCTTTCAGGCAGTTGTACAGAGCAATAAGATCTTCCCTGAGCCTCTTTTCTCCAGCCAACTTCCTCAAGCTGCTCCTCATAGGACTTAAAATTTTGTTTTATATATTCCTAATATTTCTCTTACTGCAAAAAAAACCTCTTTTTGGTCGCAAACACAGCCTTGAAAAACAGCACAAAACTTAAAATCCTCAGCTCAGCTAAACATACCCAATGTTTTAGCATTTTGCTGCTTAAAATGACATATCTCACTTTTTCAAGGTCACTGAATCAAGCTGGAAGGTGACTGGAGAGAGAACAACACATGAATTCCAGATGTCTCTTCTAAAACTTTTCTTCCATTAGGAGATGGGCTTTCCCTTTTGCAAAGTACATATGCATGGCCAGGTCCAGAGCCACCTCCCTTCCTCACACATGGACCTTGGATGTCGTCTGAACACAACTCCCACAGAAGTCAGTAAGCACGGGTGAACTCAGGCCTCAGGTATTTATTGCATGTCTAGCTCAGCATCACATCACACACCTTGGGCCTGGTCCTACAGCTGATGCAGTGAACCAGTTTCCCTGGGTGGGATGATGCTGGAGTGATTTTTGCCTTTTCTTTTATATACGTTTTACACAGTTCTGTGTATCCACAAGTATTAGCAGTATGCATACTTGTAGCCCTTCACTTAGTCTAGGGCTTAGTGTTTTGTAAGTGTTCTGCAGGCCTGAGACTGAACACCCCAGAACTGCAGAGCCAGGGAGACCAAACATTCCTACTATCTCAGGAAGCCAAGGTCTCCTAGCAGGACAGATTCTGTAAACTAGGGGTTAGCCCACCCCAGCCCCATTATTGGGCCCCCTTGTTAGATATGCTGATGTGTAAAGTCTATAACTTGTGTGTGTGATTGATGGTAGGTGTGCATTTGCCATGCTGTCACCTGGGTGAAGTGGATGCATCCAACAGGATCCTGATTAAAATACTGAGGTAATGACCCCCAGCCCTCTAACCGTGTCTAGCTTCATTTTCCTAACACAAGGAAAAAGGCATCAGGGATATAACTAATGAACAGTCCCAGAGCTGATCCAGCTTGGGACCAATAGGTTGGATTACAAGCTTCCTCAGATCTCTTCCAACATTGATTCTCCTACGGTCCTAATGTGCAGACTCCACGGATCTAACTGCGGGGGTAAGAAAGGGTGGTGGAAGAAAGATGAGCAGCAGAGAGACAGAGGCTAATGTTTAAATCACGCTGATGATGACTTCATATCTTTCAAGTATTATATTGTTTCTGCTAGAAATTTCCACCTCTTCTTCCTGAACATGAAATCAAAATTAAGTAACTGATTTTTGCTAAAGATTTTCACGGTGATTATTTGTATTCTAGAAGGCGGAAAGACAAGTCAGTAGAATTTCATTGGAAATCATTTATCATTCGAGTCCTTATACTCTAAACAAGCACAAACACATGAGTTTTTCACCCAAAGTCTGAGCAAATGTCCTGTTTGTCCAGTTGTGGTGTACGTTTTCTTTGGAAATTTAGTTAAGAGGTTTACAAACCATTTATTTAGTTTGATGTGCCTGTGTGGAAGACAGAGTACACAGTTTTGGGCAGGGATTTTTGAACCTAAAGTGAATTGTCTCCTCAGCAACTGTATTCCTTGGAAACAGAAAACTTTCCAAAATAGGTCTTTGCACAGGCAAATATGCGCAGCTCCGTGAAAGCCTGCGAGTCTGCAGGGCACTGCCGTAGCATTTCAATCGCACTTGGAAAACAAACCCCTAAAGCCAGAAACGAGTGGCTCTTCCCTCTGTGTTTGGCCAGTAAGTCTTTTAATGATTTCCAGGAGAAAAGACCTGGCTTTCTTCTGTCCCAAGGCCCTTCTGAATACCTGGATTCCTCGAGATGGAATCAGGACCCTGTTATCTTAAGCAGATACGCGTCTCCCCTGAAAAAACCCCCCACGTATCTGCTGTTACCTGGATCTCCCATCCCCTCAGGATCTCCCCGTACAACCCCACACCAGCCCCTGCCCGATGGGAAGCGGCTGGGGGTCGGACACAACCCCACACCAGCCCCTGCCCGACGGGAAGCGGCCGGGGGTCGGACACAAGCCCTTCCCACCCTTTATTTTGGCTGTTTCCCCCTCACGCTGGAAGCCCCGCTGCCCAGAGCCCCCTCGGCGGGACTTGGGGCTGGGGACGGGCAGCAGGCCCCACCCCGGCCCCACCGCCGCCTCCACCTGCGAAACCGCCCACAGGAGAGAGCACCAGGCGGGGAGATCCTGAGGGGATGGGAGATCCAGGTAACAGCAGATACG
>JAHLSL010000023.1:11915609-11945957 GCA_025920805.1 Petroica traversi
ACAGATGGGAAGACAGCCCCGGTGGCGCTGCCCGCCGGGGAGGGAGCGGGGCCGGGTGCGGAGCCGCTGTGTGTGCTGCCCACCCTGGCCCGGGAGGATTCACCCAGCCCCAGCAGGCTTCACCCTGCCCGGGAGGATTCACCCAGCCCCGGGAGGATTCACCCAGCCCCAGCAGAATTCACCCTGCCCGGCAAGGGCGCTCTCCGCTTCCCCGCCCCAGCCTGAGCTCGCACCCCGCAGTTTTGGTGGGGATTGCTCGTGTCTCTGCAGCTTACGCATTTAACTTACAGCGAAATCTTTGTTCGCCTCCCAGCAGCTGTCTGGACGCGCGTTATGTGAAGTACGGACGAGCAGCTACGACACCAAGCAAAATCAAGGCTCCTGCAATTACAGGTAATTTGCGACACGCCTACAGATGTTAAGAGAGCTGCGGGAAGGTAAACAGCTTGCATCAGTAAAACTGACAGGTCCTGTGAGTGTCTGATCATACACTGGAAACATTCCTTAGAATTACAGGGGAAATCTGAAATGAGGTGTGAGTCAGAAATAAATATATTTCTGAGTATCGGGGCTGGATAAGATGGTACAAAGAATGAGTACTTAAGGCCTTAAATAAAACACGAAGGGCTTGCTGGAGTAAGGGCAGGAGTGCTTGCTTAGCTGCCGGCACTAGCTGGTAGCTGGGCATGTTCAGGGCATGACTGTGTTTTCCGTCATTGGGCTTTCCTACATTGGGTGTTACTTCCACAGTCTCTCACGTTGAAGAATCTCTCCCCTGCCCCAACAGAGGAAATTATTTCCTTGTCTTGTACCCCATTAGTTTTTACCAGGTAGCCTGGAAATACTCTTGAGAGAATAGGCAGAGGGTTGAAAGAAGGAAGGGGCCATTTGTCTTAAGAATGCTCTTTTAAACCCAAGTTTTATATATTTGATCATTAATGGTATTAATGGCTGTATTCTGTATGAAATACTGTGAGGGTTTGGGTCCAGGTTCGGTTTGGGATCATCAGAGTATATGTGTGTACATTGAATCAAAAGCAGAATCAAATATGTTTTCATCCTTGATTTTATTTTAAAAAGTTATGTAATTTCTAATGCATCTTGGCCTCCACTGCTCAGGCTGGAAACTCTGAAGACTGCTTTGAAAAGCTCCACAGAAAAGGGAGTAGGCAAAAGGATATGTATGTGGTTGTGTTAGATCTATCTTAGAGAACAGGCAATGGTGGGACAAGCCTCAGCCTGGAAGAAGGAAGTACCTCCATGTGTCAAGTAGGCATTGCAATGTAATTTTCCAGGTGGGCTTTCCAGCACATTTCCAGAGCCATGAGATTATGTCTGTACTGTGTGTGTCAGGGTTTCTAGGAGACTTCAGATGGTCCCCAGAACTGTCAGGCTCATAATTGGTAGGGTTACATATCTCAGAGCTTAAAAATGGACCAGTAAAACCCCATAAGTTAAAATACTTCTCTGGAGAAATTGATTTTGTTCTGACAGGACCAGTTCTCTCAATTGGCTGAAGCTGGGCCTCTGAGGCCTCTGACAGTGTTGCTGTTTTGCATCCCTTGATGCACAACCCAAGTAGACTATTTGGGCAGCCTCATTTATTTTCTGCAAAAAAGATAATTGCACAGTGGAAAAGATAGAGCAGACTCTCTAGGTAGCTGGTAAAACTTACAAGTTCTTCAGAACAGTCATTGCACAAATTCAGTGGGTATTTGCAAGTAAAGAGGATGCAAGTAAAGTTGATTCTTGTAAACAGTTCCAGTTAAGTCAGTGGTCTCAGACACTGTGTGAAATAGTAGCATGGGTTGAAGCTGTTTTTTCTTTTCATGTTTTTCCTTGTTCTGCTCCTTGGTGATATTAATTGTTGCTTAATGATAACTGATGATGTCTCTGAAAGGAGAGCTGTGACTCCTGCCTGGCTAAACACCAGTTTGTGTAAGGAAAAGCTTGAAGTGATGATATATGAGGCAAGATAACGTGTTGTCAAAACAGCAGGAATGTGGAAAAAGAGAAACACGTCTATTAGTTGATAAAAGAATGTTGAAACTAATTCTATTCCTTATCTCACACCTGCATTTCTTCCTGGAGTAGAGTTTTAAAAAGGAAAAAGTTGCTTTTGACTTTATTCTTGATTAATGAAATAACAAAATACATGCTCAAGGAAAAGCTGCAGTGCAGTATAAAATCCTGGTGTTCATAAGTTTAATTAGTGTTTCCAAGAGGGTACAAGGTCTGTGGGTGGAAGAAGACAGAGGCTTGCCAATTTTAGAGGAAAAGAGAGATTTGTAGAGGGGATGTAGACATTTGCCTAGGTGTTGGGGGACGGAAATAGGAATTAGGTAACAGGCTTTTTTTTAAAAAAAAAGGCAACATAAAGTGTCATAACTAAAAAGTTATTTTGATGACCAGGAGGAGGGTACAGAATCTCTAAGATTTCTTTAAAATATGGGAAATAGGACACTTGCATCTGCTGGGACATGGTCCTCGGGAATTCGGCTTTCTTCCAAAGCAAGAAGCTTTAAGCACACTTTGAAGGAAAGGTTTAAAGGAGAAAATGGCTGAGATGGGCTAAATTCTAATAGGACTTGTGCTGCCTTGTTATGCCTTCAAGTGTGACCTCTGATTTCCTGTTTTGTAGGAATGGAATGAATTTTGTGCAGAGATGTTCTGGAGGATAATAATCCTCCAGTTACACTTGCAGGCAAGTGAAATAGATATGGATATGTCCAGACATCCTTGGAAAATGACTTAAAACTGATGTGAGGGCATGAATATGGGACAGTCATAAGGGTGTCATTGTGGGTAGAAACTTAACACTTAAACGCTGTTGATATTTTAGTAGTGTAATTTTTATTAAGATTTAACTACATACAAATTGGGTCATAATCTCTTGGGTTTCTCTGGATTTCATGCTGGGTTTAATTGGAGCAAAGAATGCCTCCTGTTTTCCTAAACTTGAGTAGACGGAGAGAACAATGCTTGCAGTGTTCAGACCTGCAACTGTCAGAGGTTTCCTGTTCCCGATTAGTCTTTGCCTGTTCTTGTGTCAAATCAGATATACTGTAATCCCTTTGTCACGGCTCTTCTCCTCTCCAGTTTCCACTCTGATCTGGAGATAGGTGTTCAGAACAAAGTTTAAGAGCTACTAGAGAGAATTGCACAGGCTTTTGTGATTGTTAGGCTGCTCTTTTGATCTTCTTTGGCTTTTTAGGAAAGAAGTAGAGTTGTTGATATTCCAGAGTCTTCCAGCTGTATACTCCTTGAAGTTTTTAATATATTGCTGTAAAATTAAAATAGCTGGAAGCTACCTGTTAAAAGATTTTAGTTGCCAAGGTCTAAGTTCAAAGCTTTGTCTTCTTGCATTTTGAACTCTGCATTAAAGCTGTAGCAACGTAGGGAGCTGCATTCTTTTTCAGGTGTCAGAAATATTCTGGATGATTGAATTCAAGCTCTGTGCTTCCAGCTTTGAACTGGTACTTATCTGTCTCGGTCCACTGAGCCTGTGAAGCTTGTAATTGCAGGGGAGCATTTCAGGAGAACAGCCCTGTGAGGTGGTGAGATTTTTGTTATCTCTAGTTTAATGTCTGGGAAACCGAGGCATGGGGCAGACTGACAGATTAGGTAGGAAGTCTGAGCAAGTTAGCAAGGGATTGCTGTAGCCTGTGTACCTGCCTTTCTTGGTGAAATAAAAGGATGCTTTCTTTTGGAAGATGTTAATCTGAATTTATTAGAAGCTTCCTTGCTTCAGCCTTGGCAGTGCTGCTGTTCCTGTGGTACAGCACCAAAACTAACTGAGCAAGGGGAATAACAAAATCTACACACCAGCAATTAAGTGCTTGCTGTAAACTAGACGCCAGGTTGGCAGGGTGGAGGCATGCTGATGCAGAACTTCTGAAACCCAGATTAGTGTGTTCTTCAAATCTGGGTAATGACACAGCATTATACAGCTCTAGGATACCTCAGTGCTGGTTATCAGCCCCTCTGTGAGCCACTGCTTCCTGTGCAATTGTTGGGATCAACACCTGAAGGGAAAGTTATCTCAGCACTGCCTTTGAATGCATGTTGGACCTCAACATGCTGGAGTACTTCTTGTGCTAAGTTGTCATAAAGTAATTTTGGTAATGGTTTTGCATCTGTTAATTTAGGTATTCTGAAGCTTTTCTATGGCAGAAGTTCTGCATTAAACTGCTAGTCTCAGGTATGTGAGTTACCTTTGTCCCCAGCTTGGAAGGTAGGCAGGGACATTTAAGACCAGTGGTTTTTTTGCTTAAAGATTATCTTGGTTAAGACATTGCCACATGGGATAAAATGACTTGTGTCTTGGCAGTCTGCTGATCTTTTATCAGCATCCGGAGGCACTGCCAAAAGTGGTGGAATATCACACCAAGCTAGTGACTCCTGGCACACTAAAGTTCTGTTAGAGGTGGAGTCATTGTGAACACCCTCTAAACTTCTGTGTAAATCCAGTACGGTAAATAATTCGATATCCAAACTGAAGGTGGGGGGTATAATCTTAATCTGAATTTATGCATAAATTAGGGGTCTGTGGATCTCTTCTTGAATGAGACTCCTAGATGTTCCTGTAGCATAAGCAGATAATGTAATACTTGCTTATGACTACTTTTCTTTTTGCTTGATAATATCCTGTAGCAGAAGCACCATATATGTATGTGACAGAGGTGTATCTTCTGTTGTTTTTTTTTCACCTTCACTATATTCTAGCTGTGGATTTAGGCACTGACTAATGATTTTCCAGTATAACAGTCTTTAACAGAGGGAAATGGTGTCTGTTAACAAGCTAGCTGTACTCATAAACAGGGGAGCTGAGTGATAATTGTCCTCGGTGTTGTGAATTGCAGGGATTTTCGCTGGGTGTATGCACCGTGCTGTGACTGCGGTTTAATGCAGGCTTGCAGGAGTTAGCTTTAAAGTAGAAGGCAGTCTAGCCATGGCAGCACCGAGCTCAAAATACTGCCCACAAGCTAGAACTACAGAAAGAATTAAGCTGTAGTTCTTCTCGTGCTGCTGTCTAGCTTAGTAGTGGGGAAAAAAACATAAACCAACAACAAAAAAAAACCAAAACAAACCGCAGATTAAGCACCTGTTTATGTGTCTGTGTTGTGAGGTCATAGAGAACTGTTCCCCTGTAACTTAACTTTTCAGGCGAGCATGGTGATCCTTATGATTGATTTTAACTCTTGCTGTAATAACCACATACTCTTGTGGTCCTCTAATTGTTGAAACAGAAGGTCCTGCTTGCTGGTAGTAGAACAGATCTATGCGGAGGCTTGAAGAAGTTTGTTTTCATGCCCAGTTGCAGTTTTTGTGAAGGAGAATTTCACACTTAATGTGAAAACAAACTCCCATGTTAGACATTATTCTAAATGCTTAGTTACTCAACCTCGCTAACTTCAGCCGTCTTCTGTTCTTCCCAGTTTCTTCCTCTATAACCAATCTCTGTCCTTATTCCTACTTTACATTTTTTCCCCAAAATTCACCGAAGCTTTCACATCTTTAATGTATCCCTGTAGTGTGCAGTACTTCTAAGACCAGCAAACTAGTTAAGTCCTTGGCTCTCTACAAACTGTTATTTCTGTATGCATTTGGCAGATTTGCTCACATAAAAATAGAATCTGGACTGGTTCTATAAAAATAGGACTTACCAACCCATTAAAGGGACATAATTTTCCTGCTTTCTTTTCCTTTGGTCAGCAAGGCAGTTAATATTTTACTTGCTAGTGAAAAGGAAAACAAGTATTTGAAAGAAAGATAACCTATGATCAAGGTTCTAGCTTTTGAGTGGGTAAAGAGGAAACAAGCCATCAGCACAGGTAGCCCTGACAGGGTGTTTAGTTGGAGTGATCTGCACTGATGGCATTAACAGTGTAAAGGATCATACTTAGCTAACTAAAATTCTGCTTGGATCACTGTGTGTGTTTATTGGAGAGGGGTGGATACTTTGGCAGTGACTGAATTGCCTTCACTGCAGCCTCTAAATTGCATTGAGGAGAACTGTTTAAAGCCAGCTAGTAGGAAACACTGTGGCCAAAGCATTTGGATGGAATCCAGGCTGCCTGGATATGGCTCTGCAATCTTAGATGGGCCACCTTTCAGGGAGAAGTAATGAGATGTCACTGGTGTGTGATCAGTGCCTGTAGCACTCTGGAGTGGTCCAGTAGTCACATGACTCTCCATCAACAAGCCTGAGAGGCCGTGAGCAAGAAGGGGCAAAGGTTGGTGTCTTGCTCAGCAAGCAGTAGGAAGAACAGTGGCTGGTGGCAGGAAGAGCTGAAGAGATCGCTGGAAGATTTGGAAAGGTATGTGGGAAAGGTGAAGGGAGGAGTGTTTGGGTAGATATGAAAGATAGAGGTTTTTTGGAAAGGAGATGTCACTAGGAGACTCAGGGCGAAAGACTGCCTCTTCAAAGTGTGGAGGCTTTTTCTTCTTTCTTGATCCAGATACTAATGTGTCTTTGCTAGAATTGAAGCACAGTGCTTTTGGCTTAGTTAGCACAATGTGGACAATATGGTGCAAATCAGATGAAGAGGAGTGTGTATTATCCTCAGCATTAAAGCTTTGCCAGCTCCTCTTCCCCACTGACTGCTCATCCTTACCCCTGCTTTGCAATTTGCAGCCTGGGGTTTTATTGTATTGTTTTGGGGTTTTTTTTAATGAAGCTGTCCTTTTCAGATGATCTGTGGGTCTGTGCTGTTAAACAGATTGGTGAAATGGATCAGGTTTAAAAAAACCAAACCAACCAAAACATACTAGTCCTGGGAAGAACTTATGGACAAGTTACCTGCTTTATAAGGCACCTTTACAAAGTCACAGGAGATGAACTGCAGTGTGACCTTAAGAGAAAACAGGACTGGGGGAGCTTCTTGAGCTAACTACACACTGAGGAACTTGTATTTTAAATCTCCTTCTGCACAGGGAGGAGGAAACAAATCTGCATGAAGTTACAAGAAAATGGTAGCAGTACTGGAGGGCATACACAGGTTTCACCTCTTAGCCTTTTCACTCTGTAAGAAGATAGTTAACAGGCAGGGAGAAGAAGAAACAATGACTGAGAAGAAAGTAAGGACGCTGGTGGAGTTACAGGATAGGTGGATAATGAATGTAGTACCACAGTTTGCATGGTGCTAATCTTCTACAAGACTTATTTTCAAATGTTTGTGTTTCTAGTCATAATACTTAGTTGTAGTGTCATTTTATAAGTACTGTAATTGCCATATATGTGTAATAGTAACAAAGAAAACTAAAAAGTTATAACTGTCCCTCTGTTTAACAATGCAATAATTGCCAAGGCAAATTCTGAAAGAATTGTCATCAATCAGACAGAAAAAGGGGTGGAAACAAACAGTTAAAAATTCACCCAATAAGTTTAGTAAGGATCTCTGGTATTAAGGGTCTTTCCTGTCTTCTCCTAGAGTTATTAATGCACACAGACTCTTTAACTGTATGCTAATGAAAAAGATTCTTTCTTCTTGGAAAAGAAATAGGATAGCAAGGTAAGTCTGTTTCAGGACTGTTCTCAGTGAGATACAGAGGAAATAGGCCATATAGATTCTGTATCCTGAAGGAGGCTTGGGCAAAGTTCTCTCCAATCTGTAAAATACCTTGGATCTCCACCTTGGTTTTGACCTCCTGGAAGATAACCCCACACCATCAACCAGCAGGATCTGAGGGAAATGTAGTTCACAGAATTAGTGAAGGGAGATTACATTTAAATCCCAGCAACTCAAGGAAAAGATACTATTGTGTTAGTTAACAATTAAGTGTCCTCATTTTCTCTGAGCTATTGTGTACTTTGATACTCGGTGTTATTGTGAGTGACCTACTGATTATAAGTAACTCACTGTAGACCAGGAGGGTTTTTGACATTACTCAGAATGGGAGTGTGACATGGAAGACAGCTACAAAATAGTGTCGTCATTTTCTGCCTCATGCAGTGTGATCCAGCTCAGAGGCAGGAAAATCTTGATTGACATGATGACCTTTCTGCCAGTAGCTGCTCTTTGAAGCAACTTTGAAAAGGTGATTTTGCATATTGATGCCTTGTGCTGAAAATGCCAAAGAAATATGGTTTCTGAGATACAAACAAATTAATGAAGTTGTGAAATAAAACCCTTCGTGAGGAGTTTCAGAGCCAAGGGATCTGTGAGCATTCTTAGAGGGTCCTGGCTGATAGGCAAAAGAAATGCCAGTTTCTTGAGTACACAGTATCTTGCAAGCTTTCTGTAAATACATCTGGGGGTGCAGATGTGCTGAAATGCCTCTGCATGCTTTCTGTGAAAAACTGTTTATGGAAGCTGCTAAAACTCAGACAATTGTGGAGGAGATAAAAAGGTGAGATCCTTAATTCATTACAGTCATAGTACTTTGAAACTCGCCTGCTGGAAACTATATGTTTCTGTTGAAAAAGTATCTGAGCTACTGCTGGCCTGTCTGAACTCTTCAAATGTTGGCTATAGCACTGTCCCAGCCTCTGAAATACCTCCCCTAATCTAGGACTAATGAAGTCTATGTTATGAAGGGGAAAAATCCCAACCTGACCGGCATTCACAGTGAAGGAGTCTTTACCCAGTTACCCTAGGCCTTTTTGTACTTAGTGGAGAGAAAAGCAATTCTGGTATTAATCTTAAGCATTGATTTTAAACATCCAACTCCTGATGGATAATTAACAAGATTTTACCTTCATTGCTTCAAGCCAATCTGGAGTTTGCTTTGACTTATAATGCAGTCACGCTTTTTAAACTGGTGAACGCAGGTTATTCAGACTTTCTCATGGAAGTTGCAGAGCATCTGCAGCAATCACTCAAGGTCTGTTTTTATTGCTGGAATGTACTCAAATTATTATTTACACTCTAAATCTGCCTTGATTTATAGAGGAATTCTGTCTGTCTAACACATTATTTTTTAATGTAACATCTCTATTACTTTTAGCTGATATCTTCTATTATTTTATTACCGTTATCAAGCTAGTAGAAGTAATCTTTTCATTTTAGGCTATATTCATCGTTTTCCCATTTATCTTTCTTACTTAATGTGGCTTTGGCAAATACACCTAGGAGTCAAATGAATGTGGAGCCATGTGTGCAGTCCAGTAATGAAATATCACCTGTGTGATTAGGTTATTATTTATGACTAGTTGTAGGTAAGCCCACTGCGTCAACAAAACATTACCACAGCCAGTGGATGTGCTACAATTATGATATTGCCTTTATTTTTAAACCATATGTTTGCTGGTATTTCCTGTCTTGATTAATCTTACTTTTGTTTATTTGTCTTTTCTTAGATCAGAGGATTGAAACAAGACAATGGATTGGGGAGCTCTGCATACCATTTTGGGAGGTGTGAATAAGCACTCCACCAGTATCGGGAAGATATGGCTCACAGTCCTCTTCATCTTTCGTATCATGATCCTGGTCGTGGCTGCAGAGAGAGTCTGGGGAGATGAACAAGATGACTTTGTCTGCAACACGCTTCAGCCTGGCTGCAGAAATGTCTGCTATGATCACTTTTTCCCCATCTCTCACATCAGACTCTGGGCCCTGCAGCTGATCTTTGTCTCCACGCCTGCGCTGCTGGTGGCCATGCACGTGGCCTACAGGAGGCACGAGAAGAAAAGGCAGTTCAGAAAAGGAGACCAGAAATGTGAATTCAAGGACATCGAAGAAATCAGGAAACAGAGGTTTCGTATTGAGGGCTCCTTGTGGTGGACATACACCAGCAGCATCTTTTTCAGACTGATCTTTGAAGCTGTCTTCATGTATGCATTTTATTTCATGTACGATGGGTTCCGAATGCCCCGCTTAATGAAGTGTAATGCCTGGCCCTGCCCCAACACTGTAGACTGCTTTGTTTCCCGACCTACTGAGAAGACAGTGTTCACCATTTTCATGATTGCTGTGTCCAGCATTTGCATTCTCTTAAATGTGGCTGAATTATGTTACTTACTGACAAAATTTTTCCTCAGAAGGTCTAAAAAAGCTGGAAATTCGAAACAGCAACCCAACCATGAGAATAAGGAAGAAACCAAACAAAATGAGATGAACGAGTTAATATCTGATAGCTGCCAGAACACAGTTATAGGGTTTTCAAGTAGCTAAGGTGGTGTCAATGCTGATGTTCACTCTTTTTGGAGTGAATGTTTTACTTAAAGGCTGCAAAAGAAATTTGTTGTATGAAACAAAGTTGGGTGAGATTTTGATTCATAGTGTCAGGTGTCAAGTACGTACACGTCTGGGAAAAGTCAGGGCAGCCTAAATATGTGAAAATTGTGTGAGGATCAAATAGGAAGATACACTTTCCTATGAGTACCCTTACAAGCTGACTATGACAAATGGAAAGCCCACTGCTACCTTCATGCTGACACAGCTCCTGAAAACTAAATGCAACAGCAATAAGAACAAAACTCTTTCCAGGCTAGGTATTCTAGTATTACAAGATGTTTTGTAATAGTGATAGTTTTTACTTGTGAACTGATGATTAAAATATTTTTCTAAAATCTAAGATTCCATGTTACTTAAGGTGTTATAGTACACAACTGACTGTGTTTTATTTCTTAACCAGGCATATGCAGATGAACCCTGTAATACCATATTCATAGGGAAGAGACATCAATAGGCTACGTACATCTTCACAGCTTTGCAGTGCTGCTTGAGTCTGGACAGGTAGCTTGAGACGCTTGCATACACACTGCTGGCTGTAGGAGAATTGTATGGAAGCCCACCAGTGTGGATAATTGAGATAGCTAGATTCTGAGTGCAAAGTCATGCCTGAAAACAGCACAGAAATATAGTTACAGCCTATGTAGACTTGTTTAAACATCTAGCGGACGTGGTAATCTTACCAATCTTTTAATTGCATACTGCAAGTTTTATAGCAATTTCCCTAAGTTTATGTAGATGTTAATTTCACTAATGTATTAGCTGTGTTTGTTTCTTTATGCTGTATCACATCATGGAACTTTTTTGGTTTTGATTTGTTTGCTTTTCTTGTAGTAGACTGATGGTGCTGTTATGAGACTAGAGTCTGTCTGGATTCAAGGACATGGAAAAGTATTACTGGAAATGGAGCAAGTCTTCTGAATAAAAGGCAAACAGTTTAACCTTTCTTAGTGAAGTGGGAGTCTATATGTGAATGCTAGGCAAGATTTTAAGTAGGGACTTATGAAAAACTTTTTCAATTAGAGACTCCACATCCAAAGTGACATAACCCCTAGACACCCCTCATTCCCATCCAGAGCACTGATGCTGTAATTCTGTTGTTCATGCTCCAGTGGAGATACACAGGTAACTCTGAGTGCATGGCAGTGGCTGTGGGAAGGGTATGCTTGTGAAAGCAAGGGAACCTGATAGCCAGAGGTGGCTGCAGTGCAAGCCCCCAGCTGTATTGTCTTGTGTGCTTCCTGTTTTGAACCACTTCTCACCACCATGGATACACTGACCTCGTGTTCTGGGGGTTTGTTTGTTTGTTGTTTTCTCACAAATGGGCTAGCCTCACTATTTTTATATAATGAAGCTACTCTTCCAAGGGGCATAACAAAGAGCAGGTATCTGTAGGAGCAGGTATTGCAGAGTGCCCTTTTCCTCAAGCTTTTGTATCACACTTCTTATAGGTGCTGGCAGAGATCCACGTGTGTCCCTGCTGTAAGAGGGCTTGGGTGGGTTGGTTGTTTTATTTGTGACTATTAAAACCCTAACAGGGAGCAGGCACAAGCAACAGGAGAGAGAAAATACCTAGAGTCAGCTCTGTCCCTGCATGAGGGCCTGAGCTGAGCCCTGTCATTTATCTATTCTCTTCCGCTGGCAAACTCCTGATCTTTCCTGCCTTCACAGCACATTTTCTTTTTTAATCGCTGCTGTGAAAAGAAATTGCTGCTAGTCTTCTGAATGTTTCTACCAGCAAGCTCGAGGACAAAGTGTACATAATTATAGTAGGTTAATGTATATTTTTCTCTCTGCAGATTTAAGGAAGGGTCAGGAAGGTGGGTGTTCAGGCTGTACCTTGCTGGATCACCCCCAAGTCTGCCCAGGGGCATGAGCACAGTGGTGGTTCCAGAGTGTGGAGATACAGCTACTTCTCTTACAGGACCCTGAAAGAGTTTCACAGAACAACTTGAGGCTTGACTTTCATCTGTGGACATCTGTGCATCACATATCATATCATGAACATGAATGGAGATAAGAGAATATGCTTGATTGTGTCTTACCTCTTTAGTGATCAGTTTGGAATAGCCCTGTGCCAAATGCCAGTAAACCTGTAAAACACCTTAAGGTAGGTATGTTTTCCTCAAATGGAGGAGGGGTAGTTTTTCTTGGTCTGTGATAAAATACAGGTCTGCAAAACCCCCAATGGGGATATGATGATAGCTCTCTCTGTGGTTTTTCTTTTCCTGCTCACAAGTTTTCAAACACTGAGTTCTAATCCAGCAGTGAGTTTCTTCTAGAACATCAGTTCCATGACTTTTTTCTTTTCACCCTGGGTAAGTGGGCAAAGTTTCAATTGAGAAATCGGTTGTCTGCGGTCCTTTGTAGGCCAGCACACTCTGTGTGTGGCCGTGCTGGAAGTGGATTTGGGTTGGCTGGACATTGCCTCTGTGGTAGCAGGACCTGGTAAGGTGCAGTCTGGCAACACTGCCCTGTTGCTGCGGTGTCCTGGCAGCCAGATGGGTTGGGAGCAAATGTGCCAGTCCCTGTCCAATCTGCACCAAAGGCAGCTGTAAATCAAAGAGCCGGAGCTGATCCAAGGCTTCACTAGCACTAAGCTATTGATCAGCAGGCAGGACCAGTTGTGACTGATGTGTTTGGCTGGAATATTTCTTCTCATTCTATGTACAACCCTAATTATGAACACTCTTCTCTGAAATACCCCCTAACTTCTGTTACTGCCAAGGTAGAGTCCCTGACAGTTTCAGTGCCCTCTTTAAATTAATTATTCCTAGTAGATGGCATTATGATAAGACCGCTACAGTGAATTGTTTCTCCAAGTCAGGTTCCCTGCTTCATTTTGTGGCCTCAGCAGAGGAGGCAGCTGTGTTTAGCAGGGTCATAGTTAACACTTTCTGCAGGGAAAAGTTGAGCTGATTTTCTTGGTTTCCAACTTCCTGTGGCTTCCCAAACTGGCTGAGGCTGGCTGCAAAGCACGCCCATCCCCAGACATTCTCTGTGCTTGCCCTTGCTCCTGCCCTGCAGCCATCCCTCCAGGAGAGGGTCTCCCCAGCCCTCTAAATCTCTGACCTGCTAGTGACTGGTTTGTACTGTACTGGCACCACCATCCTCCCATGGTAGTTCAGCCAGTTTTCTCTGATGGCAGCTGGCTTGTCTCTGCCCATCCCTCCTGCAGGTCCCCACCCTGTGATTTCTCCTTTGTTATGCCTGGGGCAGGGATTGCTTAAATTGGCTTTGATGCCAATTTAATCAGAGCCTCTGGAAAAGCTCTCTTGCAAATTCCCTGCATCCCCTCCCACCCTCCTGTCTTGCTTTCCTTTCAAATAGGCAGGAGCCCTGACCGCCTACAAGTGCAGCAGCACTGGCTGCTGGACTCTACCCCTGTTAAGCACCACGGCCCTTGACTCCAGCACCACTGCACACTCTCCTCCATCCTTCTCTCTTCCTCTCAGCTCAGCCTCATTGCAACTGACTCTGTTTTTCCATTGACCCTTCCATAGGCCTTTCCCATAGGCCGTTGCCAGCAATTCTGCATGCTAAAGCTTCAAAAGCAAACGAGACTGGTCATGGAATGGTCTGAGCCTGCTCTCCTCCTTTTGCACAGTCAGGCTGCCTCCCCCACACCAGGTGCTGCAGCCATGAGCTCTTTGCTGCCAGTTTAGAGTCATTTTGGCTCCCCAGCCCTCCTCATGGTGTGTGTCATGTCAGCCCAGTGCCTCACCAACCTTTGCCTGGCAAGAGCAGGCTGGGAAGCACTGCCACAGCCAACATGAGGTAGACCCCTGCTCCCATCTGCCTTGTGTGTTTTTCTATTGCCACTGAGCCAAAGCTGTATTACACTCCATAGAATCATAGCATAGTTTGGGTTGGAAGGGACCTTGAGAGGTCATCTAGTCAATCCCCTTCCAATGAGCAGGAATTTCTTCATCTAGATCAGGATGCTCAGAGTCCCATCCAACATGACCCTGAATCTTTCTAGTGATGGGGCATCTACCATCTCTCTGGGCAACCTGTTCCAGTGTTTCATCACCCTCATTGTAAAAAAAAAAAAAAAAGTCTTCTTTATTTCTTTCTAGTCTGAATCTACCCTCCTTTAGTTTAAAATCATTACCCTTGTCCTACTGCAACAGGCCTGGCTAAAAAGTTTATCGCCATCTTTCTTATACACTCCTTTTAAGTACTAAAATGCTGCAAGAAGGTCTCCTTGGAGCCTTCCCTTCTCCAGGCTGAACAACCTCAATTCTCTCAGCCCGTCTTCATAGGAGAGGCCCTCCATCCCTCTGATTGTTTTTGTGGCCCTCCTCTGGACCCACTCCAACAGGTCCATGTGTTTGCTGTACTGGAGAGTTCAGAGTGGATGCAGCACTGCAGGTGGGATCTTGGAGGGCAGAGCAGAGGGGCAGAATCCCCTCCCTGCCCTGCTGCCCACGGGGCTTTGGATGCACCCAGGACAGAATTGGTTTTCTGGGCTGTGAGAGCACAGTGACAGCTCATGTCCAACCTGTCAGCCACCAGCACCCCCAAGTCCTCTGAAGGGCTGCTCTCAATCCCTTCATCCCATTGATACTTAGTGTTGCCCTGATCCAGCTGCAGCACCTTGCATTTTGGCTTTGTTGAACCTTGTGAGGTTCCCATGGGCCCACTTCATGAGCTTGTCCCAGTCCTTCAGTGCGTCATCTGATAACTTATTGAAGGTGCACTTGATCCCACTGTGTATGCCTGATACCACTGATGGAGGTATCACAGAATATTCTGAGTTGGAAGAGACCCACAAGGACCATCAAATCCATCTCTGTTTCAGAGAGCAGGATCTTGCGAGTGAACTGTGCCAAAGGCCTTATAGAAATCCAGGTAAATGGCACCTGTACCCCTTCCCTTGCCTGCTGCTCTGGTCACCCCATCACAGTAGGCTGCTGGCTTGGTCAGGCAGGACTTGCCCTTGGTGAAGCAGTGCTGGCTGCTTGAAATCACCTCCCTGTCCTCCATGTGCCTTAGCAGAGCTGTGCTCTCAGAGAGCACGGCCTCTGAAGCCAGAGGGGCTGTTAGGGTGGGATCCTGTGCCACACTGGCCACTGCTGTCCCCTCAGGTGGGCCCGTGGGCAGACACCATCTCCACCTCAGCAAGCTTCCTCCCAGGGACAATGCAGGGCTGCAGTGAGAGCGTGACTGGTGTGGCAGCCTTTCCCCTGCCAGAGGCACTGTGTACACCCTGAACAGCCCGGTATTGTCAGGCTTGCATTTCTCAGCTTAGGCACGCAAAGGTGAATGGCCTCCTTTTCAACTTCCACAAAAGCCAAAACTTGGCTTCACAGAACAAGATGGGGGTGGGGTGCAAATTACACTTCTGCAGTTTCCCACCCATTTATCCCTGAATTCCTGATCCTGTTTTGGAGAATGGGAGCTTCTCCAGCACACACACACAGCCGGGTGGCTCGGGTGGGCTTCTCCAGAAAGGAGCACCCAGCGCTGTTCTGACACACAAAGCAATGGACAGGTGGGTCCATGGGAGGAGAAGGCAGGGAGAGGTTCTTGCAGAGCCCTGACTCAGCCATCAAGTCCCAGCAAGGGCCGTGTTTATCCCTGTTAAGAGGAGTTCAGGGTTAGTGCCGCTCCCTGCTCCTTGTCACCACTGGCTGCCGCCCGCCCGAGCCGCTGGGACACCCATCAGTGCCAGAGTTTGTCCTGCAGCCTCCCCACGCGCGCCCACGCTGCCAGCATCACGTTGGCCCTTTCTGCAAGCTTGCAGCTGTTTCAGGGCCAGATCCAAAGCTCCTCACTGTCACTCAGCAAATCCCTGTTGATTCCAAGCGGGCTTGGGCCGGGCCCTTAGGAAGGGTGTAACTCCTTCAAAACACTGCAGTACCGCCCAGACGCTTTCTGCACTCCCCTTTTGCAACATCACGTCCCATTTCACACGGCAGCTGCTGCCTCATGGCAGCAGATCTCCACTTTGGAGATGGAATTCCCTGTTCAGGCTGTGCCCACCCGCTGCTGGCAGCGATGCTGCCCCGGTGCTGTGCAGGCAGAAGAGCCTTGGCTGATGTGTGGTCATGCTCTCACAGCCATCTCCAGCTTCTGCTGCAGGTGGCTGCAGAAAAGACTTTATTAGAGAGCTCCCTAGGATGATCGGGCTTAACAAATCCAAGGGTCTTTTTTTCCCCCTCTGCTTTGGATGTTGGGTAGCCATTTATTTGTGTATGAGCCCATGAATCAGAGAAGCCTGGACAGCAAGATCAGTAAAGCAGGAAGGTTTTACACCCTGCTGGCTCCCCACCCATCAGGACATGGCAGTCAGGCTATTTTACTTCCTTCAGATCCAGAGGCAGGGCTGGTTCTGCTCCTCACAGTCCAGAGCAGCATGGTGCAGCCTTTCTATGTTAGCAAAACCACAGTGGAGTCCTGGCTAATCTAATTTCTCCCAGTATTTTACACCACCATCCCTTTGTTAAAATTTACATGATACACCTCTCAGGCCAGTGATCCATCTCAGTGATGTCTTTGGGACATCTGGGAAATTTAGGCAAGTATTAAACAAGGATGACATTATAAAAAACATGATAATGACCTCAGGAAAGAATCCTTTGATGCCACCTACGATATATGAAAAGCCTAGAAAGAAAAGCAACTGGTGAACCTCGTGGCCCAGGTAAAATTCCCTGTATGTCCCTGGGGCTGAAGTTCGCAACAGCGAACTTGGAACAGCTCTTGCAGCTTTTAGCCACATGTGGGTGACACAGGAGGGAGAATTTAATCCTGTTATTAGGGATGATGGCTCAGCTTTAATTAAAATATCACCCTGGTAGGTACACAGTGTGTGTTCAGTTGGGGGTAATAAAAAAAAGTTTGAAAGCATCCAACAGAAGCTGTCGGAAAAAAGTGCCGCACTCACAGTTATTTACTCAGTTTCTTATCTGGTAAAAATTTAACTAGTTCACCAGTCCCTGCAAAGTTTCCTAGTGCAGACAAGGCTTGTGCAGTAGCCAGAAGTCTCATGTTTTTTATGTTTATGTTTAAAGGGATATTTACAGCAGAAGAGGCTGTTAGAAGACAAAATCATTAGGTGATGAGAGAGAATTAGTTTGAATCAGAAAAGAACCAAGGCACATTGAGGAAAGACTTTTAGTCGTCACACTATGGTAGGTGAAAAATCTCTGATAGGTGAAAAGTAAAATTAACTTCAAGGAAAGATTTTAACTCCTCATCCAACTTGCTGGTTTCCAGTGGCCTGAACAGCTTCAGGAGCAAGAACTGTCTGGGCGGGCACTTCAAGAAGCTCTGCTCTGTGCCCTGAGGTGAAAGAGAGAAAAAAACCAAACCAAACCAAAAAGTATTAGATGTGTAAAGAAAAGAATTGCTAATGA
This sequence comes from Petroica traversi, assembly GCA_025920805.1. Taxonomy (NCBI): domain Eukaryota; kingdom Metazoa; phylum Chordata; class Aves; order Passeriformes; family Petroicidae; genus Petroica; species Petroica traversi. Next base: position 11,933,149 of record JAHLSL010000023.1, read on the forward strand.
AACAGACAATTATATCAGCCAGTTGTGCTGGCAGGTGAGAAGCAGCTCCAGCTGTCCCTGGGGGCCAGAGACCCAAGGGGGTTACTCCCAAAGACACACGTGATTTCTGGCACAGAGTTGGAAGGTGTGCCCACACCCAGCAGAGGTGAGAAGTGATGACCAGAACACCCTCCTTTTCTTGGTCACTGTAAGGAGAAAATGCAACATCAACAAGAGTAACTTTTTCCCTTGTTCGCAGACACGTGAACCTGATAACCTGGAACTGCATTTACTGTGTATTATTTCACAGGAATTAGAGATGAAAGGGGAATGCTGCATAACTCAGTTCTCCCTCCTCACAGCCAAGAGGGATAACCTTGATTCCAAGCTTATTTTTGTGTTTATCTACTGCTTCTGGTAAAGATTAAAGCCATGCTGGGGCTTCCTCTGGAGGGAGAGCCTGACTTGCCAAACTGCCACCCACGCTTTCTCCCTCTGGCATTCCCCCTGCTCTTCCCAGCACCGAGGTGGGGTTGATATGGAGGTTATTTGGGGTTACAAGGGATGCCCTTTGCCTACCCCTCTGGTCCCTCCAGTGACACCAGAGAGGAGTGTGGGTGAACTTACAGGTGATAGTGGAAGGCACCCGGTGAATTTAAGCGCCTGGAGGGCTGGGTGGCAGCTGGATGGGGTGTCTGACATCTCTTTAAATCCTACCAAGTACCTAAACAGTTTCTTGGATCTCGTCCTAAAACCTATCTGACCCCTTAATCAATGTGTAGGGAAATACTGATTAGCAATCAAAGGTTTTGGCAGTCAGAGACATCCTGCCAGCTAATCACCTAGCAAAGGTAACATTTCACAGCCTCTGGAGGATGAACCTGTACAGCTGGGTGGCCTCGGCCAGAATGGGCTGGTGACATCACCTGGTTCACACACAATTCACCAGCTTAATTTACTCCTTAGCAGGCTAACTGTCATTCTTTTTTTCATTTATGTTTTCTTTTTTAACAGTTCTGGTATTTTACAGCCTCATTCACGAAAGAGCTGGGAGGTTTTATCCAAGCAACCAGTGAAGAATAGCCACCTATTAAGCATGATTAAAAGCCAGCATTGTTTCTTCCTGGATCTGTTGGAAACATAGGAGGAAATGTAATTTTTTTACACACTTACTAACCAATGAAAAAAAGATAAATATTAAAAATAAGATGTCACAATCTGCAAAACTGAAGCAGAATCAAATTCACCTGGGTCATACTTGAGGCATATTTGACTTGAAGAATAAGGGCAACCTAATCTTGCTTGAGCATTTCCTAGATCAGAGAGGCTACTTTGATTAACTCAATTAATTTTGTATTTATCTTGATAAATTCCTGGGAAATTCCTGTGGTAGATATACTTCAGTTAATCTAAATCTTGGATACATTATCTTAGCTTATTTTGGTAAGCTGTCAGTGCTGCTAAACCAATTTGAACATTGGATAAACTCTCAGCACTAGCCAAGCCCAGCAATACTGACAGCAAAAGCCTGAATAATTGTTATTTTGGGATTAAACTATTCTTTTCAGAGGGTGGAGGACACCACTGAGGATGGAAACGTTGCTGAAGTGATTCCTTTAGGCTGCAAGGTCCAAACCCACATCTCCATCTAACCTTAGGAGAAAGAGGTGAAGTACCACCCTCACCACTGCCACTGCTCACAAATCCTCTCTAGCTGTCCTGGGCTGTGGGAGAGAAATTAAATGCTTTCCAGAAAGTGATGAATTCCACAAATCTGGCCAGTAGCTCCTAGGCCTAACTGGAGAATACTTAGGCAACTTTCCCCATCTCTTCCTTTGTTCTCTGGAATTTCAAAGGGAGCACAATTATTCCTGAAGCTACACTGTGGCCACAACTCTGTCATAGCACATGTCAAATAAGCAAAAGGAAAAATAAGAATTAATTTAGCTATTTTTAGAGATCATGCTGTGATTTTCACATCAGATGGCAGGGCTATTACATTACTGGGTAGTGCTGGGAGTGTACTGATTACCACAGAGGAAGAAGATATGCAAATAAAATTAACTGGGCCAACTGCAGCTATGCACAGCTCAAAGGGCATGAACAGTCTTGTTTTTTATGCCCTTATGTTTTTTATTTCATGTCTCTGAAGTCATAGACATGCATGTGAGTATTTGCTGACTTACAGGCAAAATACCTGTTCCCAGGATATACTGTGGGCTGCACAACAATGCAACATGTCCTGACACAAGGAAGAATGACCTCACCTGAGGCTGTGGGTTGCAGTTTGGAAATGAAGTGTTTCAACAGCAACTGCAATCCCTGGCAGGAACTGAAAACTCTGCTCATTCTGATCTTGAATGGAATTTCCTTGTGGCTTTGCATAAATGCAGTCAATCCAAATAATTTCCACTTGATTCTATCTCTTTTGAAATAATAGAAACTACTGCAAGTGATTTATGAGCATCCTTGCCTGATGCTCTACCCATAATGATAAAATGTCTAGCAGTAAAACACCTGGTGTGGTTTAGGCCTGATTTATTTTATACTTGTTCCACAAACTAGACAGGTACAGATTTGTTGTAAAGTTGTTTTAATCCCATTCTTTTTGGTGTCCAGACAACATTGCCTGTAGGACTCAGGACATCAGCCAGCTCATACAAGATAAATGCCAGCAGGATCACCATGTTCCCTCCCCACCCCAGTCCCAAGATGTGAGACCCACCGTGAATGTGTCCTGATAGTGTCTGCTCTCATTTTGGTTTGGGACCTCACAGCCTGTGGGTCACCAAAACCTGAAATTTGCCTCTCTTCCCATCCTCTCCATTTTCGCTGAAAGCCCAGCATATTTGGGGAGCATATTTTTCCTGCTTTTTGCACTCATACACTTAGCCATGTGCCCAGACAGCCCAACACCCAGTTCCTTGTGCTGCCTTGACCAGGAAAGACATTTGGGGGTCTCTTGGAGGGGAATCCTAGCACTGATAAGGGGCTCTGGTAAGGAAGCCCCAGCTAACACAACTCAGCATGCACAGAATGTGTGGGGCTTGGGCACTTCCCCTTGAGCATGCCTCAAACAATTCCAGACTCTTTTTTCAAAATGCCACACTTTTATGCAGTCAAATAAAAAAGGAACAGATTTTTTTTCCCCCATTGGTCAGTTTATTCTGCCACCCACCTTTTACTCATAAAAATGTCAGTTCTAACAGGAACCACCTAGCAGCAGGCATGTGGTGGTGCTGAGAAAGAATCTCAAATAAGGAGCAGCAACCTGGCAAAAAAATTATTTCTTAGCAAAAGAAATATTTTCTGACTCATTAAATTATGCCAGCAAGTCACCAAGCACCTGTTCAGCTGGAGCCCTTGATTTCTAGCCAGATTTTAAGAACTGAGAGCAAATGGGTAATGCAAACATTGCAAAAGACAGTGGTTTTGTTGGATGTCCTTTCCCTGCCTGAAGAAAATCCCTTATGGTGTACTTGAATAAAGTGAAGTGTAGAGGTAGAAACATTCCTGACCCAAAGGGACTTGGTCTTCCTTCTTTTGGGGTGCTGGTTGTAAGGGATATTTCTTGACCTGGAGTTTTTGTAATCCTGAATGCCTGCATCACTTAGGAATAAGCTCAGTGACCTTTCTGAGGAGATGCTGTGTGGTTCTTTGCAATTTCTTGGCATGATATCTCTGTTTCTTCCAAGTCTGCAGGATCCCTTCCCACAGATCTCTGCAGTGGGCTCTGCTGGGACTCCTGAGCTTAGCAGCATGATGACAAGCAAGGAGGAGAGACTGGTGCCTGGAACATTGTCTTGGGCCTCCACCACACTTTGGAGACAGAAATCAAGGACTCTTTCCTCATATACATTTAGCAAAAATTGCTGATCCACTCCTAAATGATCTGGTCCCTTTGGCTTTTTCCAAGTCCAGTCTATGTGTAGACTTAATAACAACCTGAGGTCCTTTCCCTGGTTCAGTGTAGCTAAAATGCAAGTGCAGCTGCAGAGAAATCCTTGAGGACTTTCAGGGAACATCCTGGCAGTTTGCAGCTTACTTTAATTTCAAATCTGCCAGGACAAGTCTCTTCAAAGAGCCTGAAAGTCACCTTCCACCACCCAGTCAGGCCTGGGGGAAAGCCTTTCTTCTCTCTGGGACTATTCTGCACACCAGAGACTTTTTGGTACCCAGCAAAAACAAACAGAAGTGAGACAAGTTCTCAGTTTTTCCAGACTGTGGCAACTGCTGGCAAAAAGACTGGGGAGAGTGACAGGGCTGAAAAGACACTGTCCTTTGGGCAATGAAAATGGGGTATCAGAAAAGTCAGGACTGGGAAGAACACATGTAAAGTTTGTAAGGATGTCAGGGAGAGCCTAAAATAGCAGACAGATAATTCAGACTAGAGGGGCAAGAGTTCCAGGGATTTCTTCACCAGCAGCCTTTGTGCCCCAAGGATACTGCCATGTTCTAAGTGTTCTCCACCTCTTATTGCACAAAGCTGGGAAAAAGCCAACATTCTCATCCCTTTCCTACCTGTTACAGACAAGAGCTCTGAAACTGATGGATAGAACACCACTGCTTCACCCTTCCCGTAACTATTCATAATTATTTACACTGTCATAAATTATTGACTCTTTTAATGAAATATTGGTTCAGTCCCTAGTTGTTATATCCAGCTGTCATCCAAATTTATCAAAAAGGGTCATAAATTTTAAGAATTGACCACTACTCAGCCCTTAAAAATCAAAAGCTCTTCTATTTATACCTAAGATTTGTTTAGCAACTATATAAATACAGGAAAGGAATAGAACAAACCAGAAACACTTGGGCAAGAAAAGGGTCACACTGGCCCATGAACATTTTATTTAGCTACAGAAAAATTATTTTACTAAAGAAGTTGTTGAGATTTTTTGTTGTTGTTTGTTCGTTTGTTTTTTAATGTTAGCAAAGTATCTAACATTTTCCCTGGCTTAATTCTTGCATTTATTTTTGAGGTTTTACATATCAGATACACTATCTGAGACTTGTGCTACAGGTCTGGAGTTTGTGTATACCACAGAACTCAGAAGAGTCCTTGTAAGCAACAATGCCATGCTGTAGTCCAGCCCCACACCCCCAAACCCCAGAGAAGCACAATCTGCCTTCCTCTGACAAAGGAAACTGCCCTCAGCTCAACAGCATTTTTGTGTACTTTGCTGTTTGGTTTTGTGTCTGGTTGTTTCAGGTCAGCAGAATCATTCCAGCAAGCTGACTTCACTCCCCACTCTGCTGGTAACATTCCCCTCTTAGGTACAAGGTGGTGCATAACCTGGAAGTATATCCTTTTTTATTACACACTTAGTGGCCCGTGGCCAAACAAGTCTTCCTGAAGTCACTACTTCAGCTTCCTTTATTATTTCCTGTACCAAGCAGAGCCTCACAGTCTTGCATAATTTTTTTTAACTTTACAGCTCCAAATTCTTGCCCATTGACCAACAGCAGTCAAGCCTGAGCATGCAGCTGCCTGCTTGGTTTCTGTCAGGACAGGAGCTCTCCTAATGTTGCCTCTGCACAGGGGCAGCAGTGCCAGCTTTGCACACAGCTCCCTGTGCTTCAGTGCCCAAGAGCTCTTCAGGTGCTGCAGATTTTGCCCCATCAGCAAACAATCTCACTCTGTCACCCTGTGTGCTTTCTTAATTTCCTCCGCTGAATACAGATAACTGCTGAAAGTCAGCAGATTTTGAGCATTCTCCAAACTATGTGCATAACCACCTTGCAGAGTGCTAAATTTTCTGCACCCCTCAGTGGCAGTGGAGCCCTTGCTCTTGGATACCCACAAATGAAGAGAGAGCCACTTGGCTTTGACATGTGAAGGAGCCACCTGATGGGACGTGTGGCAGGGGTTTCACAAGTAGTTGAACTGCCAGGAAAAACGTTTTAAAGTGGGGAATGAAGAAAACCTAGGGAATGAAAAAACAGAGGGTGAGCATTTGAGAATCTGACTTGTCCTTATGTTCTGGGGCACAGCCTGGATCCATCCCAGACAGCTTCACAAGCATGTTCTCATGGGCATCACTCCAAGGAATAACACTGGGCATGGGAATAGCACCCAAGGGCCCTGGGACTGTCCCTGGTGAGACCCACACAGACACAACCTCCAGGGCACAGCTGTAATCCAGCACGGATCTGTTGGAGGAACATTTTGGTGTGGGCTTATCCACAGCTTCTGCCTGGAAAGCTCTTTGTAATAGTCACTGCTTTTCTTAATTTTGTTAACAGCATCAGATTTCAGCTGCATCCCTTTAGTTCCTCATGAGTCTTTCTCCCCAACTCCTTTCAACTCCCAGTTCAACTCCTTTATCTCTGGATAGTTTAGCAAGAGGAAATGTTTCCCATCATATATTTGCATGCAAGAAACGACTTGGTTAATATGATGCATACATAAGTGCAACCAGGTCGTTACTGAATCATCCTATTCATGTTTTTAATCTGATTCAGGACATGGATTTCAGACCTCGGCAAACTGCTGGATCAGTCACGTAGTCAAGCATTTGAATATTGACAAAAGGAGTAAGAGAAGATATTTTATTCGGATTAAACTAAAACAATGCAAAATATGTGAATCTGTGGAGGAAGCATACATCATTCTTAGATACTGCCTGCTTCCCCACCATCCCTCTTGAGATCCTGTCACTGACTCCAATGACTTACACCAGAAATTTTAATCACAACTCTCCCCACCCACATCTTTCCCTTCTCTTTGTGGGGTGTGCAGAATCAGATCTTTCCCCATTGTTGGCATCCAGCCTGTCCTTAGTCTTCCCTGGCTTTACCCTTTGTATTTAGCAGCTTTTACAGCTGTCCATAAAACCTCCACCAACCCAGCTTTTAGCAATTTCTCTCCCCAGCCTCGAGTACTTGCCACTGATATCACTCATTGTCTTCTTCCCACCCTTATCTGTGAATAAGTAAATTAATGCGGGTTTCTTCCATCCTCTGTGTGTTATAAGAGATAGCGAACAACAAAACCCCCTCAGATAAGCATCAAAGATTAAAAGCGTTCCTGGCAAACGTGAGAAAAGTTTGCCTGAACTCTAATAGTGCGTTTACTGACATGGAATACGCATTGCAAAGGGTGGGAATTGGTCAAAAGTAAGGTCTGCCCGTAGCTCTGGCTGTTCCCTCTTTGGGGAGAGGTTATTTCTGAGACCCAGTGGAAAGCATCTCCCCAGAAGCAAAGAAAATCACAAAGCTCCTTTATAGACCCAGCTCTGCCCGTGTCTGGCCTTATCTTTGTGACCCTCTCTGTGGAAAGGTATCACTCTCTCACACGAAACTCCCGCTCTACAAAATTATATATATATATATATATTTTTTTTTTTTTTTAACAGGTAGGAAATAGGGTCCTACCCACCAACTCTGTCTTGCCCGTGAAGGGGTTTGAGCCTTTGTGCACAAGCAGAGCCAGAGGCTGTGGAGCTCAGGGCAGTGCAGACCCTGAGAGCTGCAAGGCGAGCTGGGCCAGCCAGATGCCACCCTGAGGGGACAGGCGGTGGCCCTCTGAAAGTGTCCCTGGAGCTGCAGGGCTCGGATAAAAGACCTGAGAAGTTAAGCATACTTAACTATTCTAATTAGGGAGGAAAGGCAAACGGCTACTGCCAAGAAAATTCTGGTCGCCACAGGGGGTTGAAACAAAGGATCGGGCAGCTATTGACACTTTAAAATGTGCCACTTAAGTGTTGTGTTAAAGTGTCTTTTTTACAGCTGAGAAAATGACGAAACCTGTTTAACTTCCTTGTTATCCTGCACAGCCAACAGAAAAGGTAGAACCCCTGCTGCTTTATGAAGTAAACTTGGAAGATGATTTTGAGGAACTTCTGGAAAACAGCTCTTACTCAGAGAAGTAAACCAGGTGCTGTGTCCCTCTCTAGAAATCTCCTGAATTATTTGAACTAGGCAACGAACATAAAAGAAGGTTGATGTCTTCTGTGCTGGCTTCTTTTATCAGTGGTCTCAAGTTTTTAGGGCAGAGAAGCCTTCAGAGACTGTAATGATCATGGGATTGATGCCCTTGGCCAGAGATCACCTGCAGCAGCACTGACACAAACCAGCATCTTCGCAGCCCATACAACAGATTGAGCTTACAAAGCACACCGAGTGCTGTTTTCACACACAGAGCAGCCTCTCAATCTCTGACACTTCTCCTGCAGCACAAACCACAGGAATATTTTTATCTCATTAACATTTTAGTAAAAAAAAAAAAAAGCTGAAAGATGACGAAGTAGCAAAATATTTATGTCAAAAAATCAAAGTTTGTTCTTTGTAAATAAAGTGTTCCTTGAAAATGACACATGAGCCCATTACTTCTGTGTAGGAGGGAGAAGGCAGAGTTGTACCAAACATGGTGACTGTGTAAGCTTAAAGAATTCAATGTTGTGTAATGAACGTGGAAGCTACAGCATTATGGATTTGAGCTCCTACAACCATGCAGTGTATTAGCCACACCTTGCCAACAGCACTTCAGGCACTTCTCTATAAAATACAAAGGCTTATTCTTTAAAAGGTTGGGAGGGCAATTAAAGTGAATGTAATAAAAATGAATGGGTACCTATTTCAGACACAAATATACCTGTATAGATATTGAAGGAGACAAAATGATTTGCTCAAGGACTAAGCAAGTACAGTATATTTGGTCGTACACTGACTAAAAGAGTGCTTGAACAGCAGAGGCAAACTGGTTACACATGCTGAGTTGAACTGGGAAGGGGCTTTTATTGCTGATGTTAGCGCAAAAATGCCAGGTGTAACATGGTTAATCCAGCCTCAAAGAAATGAAAACTGTTTCCAAAGTGTGGTCTGAGTGTATAGCTGCATTTCCAGTTGATTAATGACAACTGTGCATGACAAGTAGTGAGTAAGCTGCTAGGTGTTGAGAGAGCCTCATTTGAAGCAAAAGTGGTGGATAAAGAGGTTACTCCCCATATGAATCAGCAAAAATCAAAATGTGTGTGAATTACAGAAGTGGTGCTTTGTGGCAGCCAAAACTAAACCTGACCATGAGGAATAGCAGATCTTGTCCAGTGTAACTGGATAATAAAATTGCAAGTGAACATGGGCATCTGCTGATGCAAACTAATACACAGTGTGAAAATTAGTTCAAAATGCACCTATTCAAGTGTATGGGCATATATGTACCCCAGGAGGTACTGTCCTAATTTCTAACAATGCTTGGAAAACAATCTTGGACTGACCATGAAAAAATCAACATATTGCTGTAATGTGTCTGAAAAATGAAAACAAGTAAATTGCAATTACTAGAAAGTGATGGTGAATGCCATAGGAAGCATTGCTCTGTGAATTTATAAACTGTGCAAGTACTTGGATTGCTCTTGTAAAGAAGACACATAAAGTTGTGATGAGAATAATAAAGATATATAACAGTTCCTGCATGGCACAGCTTCAACAAATTAGGCCTTAAAGCACAGAATAAAAAGGTTGGGGAGAGAATATGACAGAAGTTTTTGCACTCTTAAAGGAGATGAACAGGGAAAGACAATTAGCTACTACTCCCAATGATGAGGACTCAGGAATGTCCCATGAAATTATCTAAGAGCAAGTTTTCAGGAAAAGAAACTTTTTTTCTGATTCACCACATATAATTAAGCCATTGAGTTAACTAGTTCAGGATCATGTGGATTTTTTTTATATAAATATATATGGGGTAAATATTAAATATTCATATAAGCCATATATAGGTGACATCAAAACATAGTTAGGCAAAGCAGAGAGTGAAACAAGTGCTGTTAAAAGTACAGATCCAGACAGAGCCTCTGGAGGTGCCTGGGGGCTGTTGAATGCAGAGATGAAGACACAGTGTTTGGAAAGCCATAAGGCTTTACTGGGAGATGATGCCAAGATTTCTGCTATTCTGAGATAAGCTAAAACCTGTTTCTGAGTTGAGGAAGTTACAGGAGTATTTATTTTCCTATTTTTATAAAGCTTTTATTTCCGCATTACTTTTTGACCCACAAGAAACAATGTTTTGTTCATACACGAACTCTTGGTAGCATTCACCAGTTTCAGTGCTACCCCATCCTTACAGATGAACCTTTACAGATTCCAGAGTTGTTAAAACTTGTCTCTCACACCTCCTGCCAATGAGACAGGTGTTAAGAAAAGCGTATGCAACAAGCCTGCAACCCTGGATTTATGCTCTGTCAGAATTCCTTGCTAGGATTTCCCTCTCCTTCCCAAATAAAGCATTACATACATGAGCAAGCAAACAAAAATCAAGGAAACTAAAAATAGCACTCAGCTTTAACATAGATTTTGTTTGGTTGTAAATGAAAAACACAGTGGCAGTACTGAGCAACACAAGCTGTGAATTTCTACCAAGCATTTACAATTAATACTCTCAAACCTGGGTATCATTTCATAAAACATAGTTAACTATTCAAGACCTTTCTCTTTAGATTATTTAAAGAGCTTAGATTTCAATGAAGCTTTTAATACTCTCACAGCCCACTTCTGGACAAAATGTCCAGCACACAGTTGGATAAACACGTTATGCAAAGGTGAACAGCTTGTCCATGGGTTGGGCACAAAGGGTTACAGTGATAGGGGTGACACCAGACTGGTGACCTGTCACTGCTGAAGTTCCACAGGGCTCCATCCTCAGCCCTGTGCTCTTCAACATCTTCATAAATTACAGGACTCAAAGAGTCCTAAGTTCACCAATGATAGCAAATTGGGAGGAGCTATCAACTCCCCTGAGGGCAGAGAGGCCGTGCAGAGAGACCTGGACAAATCAGAGCAATCACCAACCAGATGAAGGTCAGGAAGGGAAAGAGCTGGATTCTGCACCTGGGATGGGCAACCCTGGATGTAGGGACAGACTGGGGAATGAGATGCTGGAGAGCAATGCTGCATGAAGGGACCTGGGCGTCCTGGTCCATGGCGAGTTGGACATGAGCCAGCAGTGCCCTGGCAGCCAGGAGGGCCAAGCCTGTCCTGGGGGCATCAGGCACAGCATCAGCAGCCAGGCAAGGGAGGGGATTGTCCTGCTCTGCTCTGCACTGGGGCAGCCTCACCTCCAGTGCTGGGGCAGCTCTGGGTGCCACAATACAAGGAAGACATTAAACTGTTGGAGAGTGTCCAAAGCATGGCCACAAGGACAGTGATGGGCCTTGAGGGAAAGCTGTTTGAGAAGCAGCTGAGGTCTCTTGGTCTGTTCAGCCTGGAGAAGATGAGACTGAGGAGAAACCTCACTGCAGTCTGCAGCTTCCTTGTGAGGGGAAGCAGAGGGGCAGACTTTGACCTCTTCTCTTTGGTGATCAGGGATAGGACCCAGGAAATGGCCTCAAGTTGTGTCAGGGGAAGTTCAGGTTGGGTATTTAGGTTTTTCACCCAGAGGGCGGTTGGCAACTGGAACAGCTCCCCAGGGAAGTGGTCACAGCACCAAGGCTGACAAAGTTCAAGAAGTGTTTGGACCTTGCTCTTGGGCACATGGTGTGACCCTTGGGGTGTCCTGTGCAGGGCCAGGAGTTGGACTTGATGATCTTTGTGGTTCACTTCCAACTCAGAAGTCCAGCTTAAGTTTCTAAACCTCTGAGAGCAAAGCCAAATTAATTTGTAATTTTGCAGATACACACACAAGTTAGAGTTTCTAGTAATTGTTATCTATACAAATTACTAGACCAAGTTTAAATGTTAAGTCCCTACTAATGAAAGCATTTCTACTTCAAGACATGTCACAAAATCAGGCTCAGTACTAAGCATAACATAGTGCTTTATTCAATATACAGTAATAAACATAGTATTTTCAGCAGTACTTTATGTACAGAGACAAATTTTTATTATTTTTCCTACGCATTATTTTTAACACAGCATTAATTTCTGGTAGGATTTTTTGTTTTGAAAAGCCAAGACTCTTTACTAAATTGTAATCAAGCATCATTTAAGAGAAGTCATTCTTGGTTGCCTTGTGTGAGGCAAACCAGAGCCTGAAAGCAACCCTGGGTATACTTTGCAAGCAAAGCCCAAGGTAAGGGCTTGCAGTGCTGATGCATGTCATTAGTGCTTTGCTGGCCTGGACTTGGTCCACAAAAGCTTTCCTTAAAGATGGAGCTTAAAGTGTACTATAATAAGAAGAAACTTTTTTTTTTTTTTTTTTTTTTTTAATGTGAACAACAGAGCTCAATCTCCAGACAAATAATACCTAGTGACAGATCTTCTCATGGCAAGTAACTCTGGTTTGAGTCACTCTTTATACTTCCTGCTAGATTACTTTCTCTCACAAAAACAACTTTAGCCCTCACTCCCTTTGTGCAGCAGCAGTGAAACAAGGCTGTGCACCCTGGTGAGGAATTCCTTTTCAACTGTCTTACTGTTATCCTGCCCTTACCTGCCTGATGCCCTTGTTATCCCTACATCTGGCTACTCAGAACATTTTTTTAATATCAATTCATTCACTAGTTTACCTATTCCTTGTCTTCCAAACTAAGGCCTTCTAAGAAAATCTCTGAGGTTTCATTCTCTAGCCCTGCCTCACCCTAGAAAAAAACCGACGGGAGCTGCGTTTTATCTGACCATATCCGAACTTTTTCAAGATGAGGATATTCTCCGGCTGCCACGGCTCTGCGGCACTTTCGGAGTGTCCCGCGGGACTGGACTTCCCTCCGGGACGTGTTTTCTGCCAACATTCGGGAATCACTCCCAGCCGGTATTTGCGGGGTACCGGCTCCGCTCCGCCCGATGCGCGCCCGCGTTCATGGAAATCTCGGAGGTCGCTCCCACGGGGGGGACCGTCCTCAGTCCCGCTCCTGCCCCGCAGCTCCTGCCCCGAGGGCACGGCAGAGCCCAGA
>JAHLSL010000023.1:11946357-11959053 GCA_025920805.1 Petroica traversi
TGGGGTTCTCTGATTGCTCCCTGTGTGTTAATCTGTCGGCTCCCAGCCTCTCCCTGCCTCCGTGCCCATCTGAGCTCGGAGCCGAGCCGGTGTTTGCCAGCGGTGCCCGCTGCCAGGAGCGGACGGCAATCCCGCCGCTTCCACCGCTGGGGGCTCGCAGCCGCGTGGGAACGCGGCGGGGTAAAGGTCGGCGCGGAGGGAGGGAGAGGCTGGGATCCATCAGCTAACCCCAGAGTGGGGATTTGGAGTGGTTTTCAATAATGGGCTGTTGGTTGGCACGTTGGGTGTCCGAGTAGATTGACTCCCTACAGCCGATCGCAGTGTTTCGGCAGTGGCAGATGAGCAGAGGGAAAAGTTTTTTCGCCCCAAACTGGTTCAGAACTGGAGTGTGAGGTGGCACTTGGAGCCCGTGTTCCAAGTGATATGCGCACTTCCAGTACTCTCTGATTAGCCTCTTGTGAAGTTTTCATTGACTTTATTCTGATGGCTGTGCAACAGACATGAGGCAATTTTTTACCAGAATGACGCAGGTATATCATCATACCCTGCAGGTTGCAGGTTAGGTCAGTGCAAAATGTTGCATAAAGTGGTGTCTCAGTTTCAGCAGAGACGAAGTATGAGAAGTCTCAGGAATTCCAGCCATCTTCTCAAAGTTGTTTTCTTTTTTGCCTTACCCAATTTCACCTTTCCGCATCACAGTAAATGTGACCTCTCCCTCTTGCCTCCAGGCTTGTCTGTACAAGCTAGGCCCTCGCACCTAGGGTATGTGTTAGGGCACGTTTGCCCTTTGCTTGTGATGTAACTACACCAGAGTAAAAAGTTTTTTTTATTTTTTCTCTTTCTCTGCTGTGTGAGAAAGAGAGATTTTTGTAAACTTTGACCAGTGTTGTGTTGCAGGGTACCAAGCTCTCCCCATAGCACCAAGAGGAGATGGAGCTCTTATTCATCCCTGGTGTGGCTCTCCCAGTGTAGCCTTGAGAGATGAGGGACCAGCTATGCAGGTTCCCAGCTCGGGTTTCAAAGTGTTTTCTCCAGTTCAGTGATAGTTTCCAAATGGCTGCAATTTGTGAAAGCCGAGGCCTGAGGCTGAAGTCTGAACTCTTCCAAAACTTATTTTCAAAAGGGTGTGGATTTTAGTTTTTGAGTAGGAGGAAAGCTGAAATGGAGTTTATATGATGTTTGACTTTCTGTATTCTGCTGGAGCATGACAGCATCTAGAAAATCAACATAAACTCTTTAGCTGAAGGCTTTTTCTTCTCAACTCTGTGACTCTGCTTGCCTCCTTTTTTGGATGACATAGCAATGAATGTGGAAGGGCAGGCTCTGTTGTGTCTTCCTTTGCCAGCTGGTTTGTGCTATTTAATCACACAGCCCTGACAGAGCTGGCTTGAGGCTTCTCACCAGTGTTGGCAAAGTCAAACATTTTACTTTTGAGATAAAGGACTTTGTCTGAGCTGCAAGAGAAAGCCTTGGAGGCCTGCTGGAGGTGTCTGAGTGAAGCAAGGACTTCTGCTGAAAAAGGCCAGGTAGTAATTACCTCTCAAAGAAAGCAGCTCAGCCTTCTAGGGATGTGGTATTGGCAAAGAAATCCTGTAAAAATTCTAGAGAAGTCTCTACTTTGTCTACATGTGGCTTAACTCATGCAGTGATAGTAATTTCTAATGCTTTGGGAAGTATAATAAAAGGCAAAACACTGAATAGAGTCAACCACAGAAAGGGAAGTAGTTCAAGAAAAGGAAGGACAGAATAGAGGATGCACAGAGGAACTGTATTCAGATGTACTTATTTCCTGCCCACAGCCTTGTTGAGAAATGCACTGAGGAATGCTTGTCCCACCATAAATTAATGAGAGAGTTTAATAAGTTGTTTGAGCCCATAAACATGTGGGTGACATTATTGAAAGTCACTTATACTTTCCTGTGTCTCTTGAGACTGTTACGAAGTTCTCTTTTTCACAGGTCTAGAGCTGATTTTTCACAGTTTGAAAAGTGACTGTTCTATTTATTGTGTCATCCTGCAGGTGAAAGGACACAGAAAAGAAGATGGACTGGGGAACTCTGCAGGCTGTTTTGGGAGGTGTGAATAAGCACTCCACCAGTATTGGGAAGATATGGCTCACAGTCCTCTTCATCTTCCGTATCATGATCCTGGTCGTGGCTGCAGAGAGAGTCTGGGGAGATGAACAAGCAGATTTTGTCTGCAACACGCTTCAGCCTGGCTGCAGAAATGTTTGCTATGATCACTTTTTCCCCATCTCTCACATCAGACTCTGGGCCCTGCAGCTGATCTTTGTCTCCACGCCTGCGCTGCTGGTGGCCATGCACGTGGCCTACAGGAGGCACGAGAAGAAAAGGCGGTTCAGAAATGGTGAGAAAATTGATATTGAAGAGCTGAAAAATGAGAAGTTTCACATCCGGGGTCCCTTGTGGTGGACATACACCAGCAGCATCTTCTTCAGGATTGTCTTTGAAGCTGTCTTCATGTATGTGTTCTATTACATGTACGATGGCTACCAGATGCCCCGCCTGGTGAAGTGCAATGCTTGGCCCTGCCCCAACACCGTGGATTGTTTTGTGTCTCGGCCCACTGAAAAAACCACATTTACTATTTTCATGCTTGCTGTATCCGGGATCTGCATGATGTTGAATCTGGCTGAGTTGTGCTACCTAGTGATAAAAATTTGCCTGAAAGATTCCAGGAAAACAACAGTTTTGAAATAATTCCCCGGTTTCAGGATTTACTGGCTCCCCATTTCCCTTAAACTTTTTTAGGTGTAAGAAAACAATAAACAATATTTTCGCACTCAAGGAAAAGGATAAAAAATGAATGTTCATTTGTGTTTTAAAAACTATAGCCTCCCTGTGCAGCTGATGCTGAGGCAGGTTTTAAAGATCATAAGCTAATTCAGTATTCCTGCATCCACAGTTAGGGAGAGCAGCCTTCTGGCACCAGCTTCTCCCAGTACTGCTGGGATCCTGTTGTTGGGACAGTCACTCTTCAAACAGTGGGTGTGGAAAGGACCAGAGAAAGCTCTAGTGCCCAAAGGAGATATGGGAATCACAAATACACTGGCTCAGAGACAAACTAGTAACAAAGGTTTTTGGTAAAGTGGGGTAAAGGATTTTTGGGGTGCATCACAGATTTTGAGAAGGAAGAAGACAGAGAGGTGATTGTGTTTATGGTAGGTGTCCTCTCTAAGTAAACTGGAGAGCAAGGAAATGGTGTAGGAACACAGATACTCTGGTAATGCATGCTATCAGCTTTGCTGGGCACCAGCATCTCTTTTTCTTCTATTCTTGCCTGCACTGAGAAGCATTTTTCTTAAGGGTCAGGGGTGGCCAGTCTCAACTGCTTGTGAAAGCCATTGGGTCAGTGCTGCCTCCCCATAGTCACAGGGACTGCAGCAGTGGAAGGAATGAAGTTCATTTTTCATTCTCTTGATCAGATGAAAAAAAGGATTGTCACCTCTGGGAAGGTGGAGGCACTACAACTTCTCGCTCCTTGTTCTCTTGTTCTCTCCCAATATTTTGTGAAGAATCTCAGTACAATAATCTGATAAGGAGACTTCTTACCACCTGGCTGTGCCTCACTCTGCTGTATACTTCTAAAAATGTTTGGGGTTTTTTTCAGTAAAAACCAAGAAAAAAACCCACCTTTTTTTTATTCTGCTGGTTATCCAAAAGAAGTGCTTCAACTTACAGCATGATATGCAGTGCTCCTTTTTTTTCCTATCTAGGCTGCACAGCTTTTCTTCATAAAACCTATCTGAGGTACCTTTCAAAGGAGTTGAGCAAACCACTCCCAGTCTCCATGACATTCTACACTGTGAGATTAAATCACCATTCCTTTTCTTAGAGTTGGTCTAGCAGGAATTGCAGACACCTTGCAGAGCTAAAATAGCAATGGGACCCAATCAGAAATGAGGAGGAACTTGATATTTTTTCTTAAAGTCACATTGCTGTACTGTAAATTGTATATTACTAATCTGAAGAACTATATGAGTCAGTCTGGTCTTGTCTCAAAAGTGTTTTATGCCTGTCATGGGTAGCATATGTGCCATTAGGGCAACCCAGTTTATCTCCCAAGTGCCTGCCTATTGAACCCACTTCTCAAAAGCTGGCTGTTTCTCCTCCTTGACTATAATAACTGTTTTTTCCCCAGAATGAGTGGGTGCTATCTCAGCTTCTCTATTTGCATTCATCTTTTACTGTACATTTAAACTTGTCACTGTTGGAGTAAACAAAGCTGCATAAAGAAAGACCCATGACCCTTCACTGTGAACTGAAAGTGGAGCACAAACAGGCTTCCCTTGCTTGTGAGCTACATCCACTGTTACAACTTGATTGCAGATGGAAATCTTATCATCTCACAGGGAAGCAAGAAAACCATAAAAACACCATCCTCAGAATCATGAAAAACAAGATAGAAGGTCATTTATAATGAGCTGGACTGGAAACTTGGACTGTGAAAACATCCTTAATTCAACTCCAAAGAACATAGTTTGGCACATATCAGGTTTGTGCTTGATAGAGTTCCTGCATTGTTCCATGTACAAGTACGAAGAGAACAATCTAGTCCCAGTGCTCTAGTATTACATTTCTTTTGTAACAAGATTTTTATTTTTTTTCCTGAAATTATAATTAAAGCACTCACGTGGTGTCTGTTTTCTGTATTTCTTGTACATGCTGTGTGCTACCTAATGTGCCTAATGAAATTCTGCTTACCATAATGTAAAGTGCATGCACCAATATTATATTTAGTAGCCAAGGGCTAGTTGTAAGCATTTTAGCCTTCTGCTGCAGGTTGGTGTTTCCACTGGTTACATTTCCTGTTACCCTGAGGTTTCCTGAGCCTGTAGTGGAAGGTCACATGTGCTCTACTTGAAATCAAATATGCTGCGTAAGGCAGCCTTGCAGCTGGAAAATGCCAGTGATAAACTTAACCAGCTCCATAGGGAAAGAATTTGTATTCCCTGCCTACCTTTGAATTCAGCTGGAACTTGGAATGAGATAAACCAAAACTGTTAACCCTAACACTATGAAATTACTTCAACTAGCAGTTTGGCCAAGGAGATTACCAGACAGGAAAAAAAAAGATAAATCTGGGGAAAGTGTTAGGATGTAGCCAAGAGAGGGTTTTGATCCAGGACTGCAGCATCAAGCAATAATAGCTCTGAGATCTGTCTATATTTAATTTGACTGAATAGCTGCTCTATATGTGAAAGAAATCAGCTACTTTATAGGAACATGGGAACTGCACCTATTTCTACTAATGTCCTACACTGCATAGCTGACCTGCAGATGGATTCCATACAGATTAAAATATATTTCTGTGTTGAAATTGTGTGTGTTCTTTTCAGAAATGCTCTAGTAGTGCCTGCATTTCTGATACTTGGTTCCTAGGCCTTCCTCAGAATAAAGATGGCAAAGTATGTTGAAAACTTAAGTAGCAAATGTGAGGTCATGACTGTAAGCTGATTCCTCATTGTTCAGTGTCCAGCATAGCCAGGATGTAAAGTGTCTAACAATGTGGTATCAGAACTAGGCAGTGTAGGAATGGGATTGGCTGGAATTATACCTTGACTGAAATTGCTTGGGAAAAATCACCATTGACTCCATAAGGTTAAACTTCCAACCAAAACCTTGAAACCAAAACTACAAACATGTTTGTCAGAAGAGGAAGGAGATGAGGGGAAGAAAACTTCATTAGTAACTCATGGACCCAGATAGAGAAAAAATCCCAACTACCCTGGAAGAAAGACTGATTTAAAACGAAATAAGAAATATAGATCTTCTCTATTTATGACTTCTGGATATAGAAGTACCTTTATTAAAGGTTTTCTTAGACAAAAAAAAAAATATCCTTCAGTTGTTTATAGTTATTGTAAGCCGATGTGCTAAATTATTTTATATCTGATAGGACAAATATAAAAGACAATGGTCTTACATGGTCCATACAGAAAAGATGGACTGCTGTACTATGGAGGTTCAATTCAAAACAGCAACTCTGTTAAAAGCTGCTTTATTTTGCAAGAACTATACTGCAGCAGTAAGTAACAGCTAAGAGCACTTTGCTATAAACTAAACTTGGTGAAAATTAATCTGTTTTTTTTTCTCTAATTATAATTTCCTCACCTGAAAATTAGGCCAATGGGATTTACCATGCGACAAAATCACACTCAAAGAATTGCACTGTATTTTTGGTCACCTGCCCTGATATTCAGGACAGACACTACCCTGACGGTTAATTACAGGTTCATTTGAATTTTCACCATCATTATCCACACTGTCATGTGAACCTGTTTGCAGACAGTGGCAGGAGTGATGGTAATTGTTTGAAACTTAATGAGCTAAGACTAATGGTAATGACTCAAGATAGTTCAGAAGGACACTTTTGTCCCCATCTGACCAATTTAGCTTGTCATTGTCATTTTCTCTTACAGAGTATATTTCTCTTCTGTAAAGCTGGCTCAGCTTTGACCTGGCTATTTTTAACATAAAGTTTCCTGGCCACCAAAAGATAATCTTTATAACCTAGGCTTGGAAATTTATTGATCTTTAATTTGGAAGGCCCAGATGAGGAAACAAGTTACACCTCAGACTCTCCACCTCTGAGAACATTCCTTGCTCTTGCTATAGTTGCTCCACCATCCCAGATTTAAATGTCAGAATTAGTCACATCGCTTTTCCTGACAGTTTAATCACTGCCACTAACTCTGAGGTTATTTCACATCTATCTGCTCTGTGTATTTGAATAGCCAAATCCATTGTTTTTGGATTATCCATCTACTAAAAATATCCCCTCCAAGAATATCACCAGGTAGCCAGGTACTTGCATAAGTCTTCGTGGTAATGGAGTGATACAGTATCAGTATCATTTACAATTTAGGGAAGTATGTTTTCAGTGAATTGGGAGAACTTGTGGAGTTGAGGGCACGAATGACTGCAGGTTGTAGATGAATGTTTTGAACTGCATTTATTCTGTGTGCTGCTAAGAACCAGCATTTCTCTCATAGCCTGGCACAGTCCCTAGAAGAAGGAATACTGTAGTGTGTGGTGCAGACACACTGCTCTGAAGCACGGGTCATTTTTCGATGGCCAAGCTGTGCTGGGCAGGTTTATCTGCTTATGCAAGATGTATCTTTTCTGTTTTCTTGGCAATTATGGCAATGTAGACACGTCATCTGGGATGACAGAAGCAGGTTTAAAACAGTGTAAGTCGAGATAATGAAATCTGGTTTAAAAGTGTTCTGCAGATAATTTTCTTTGGAGGTTCCATTTTTATGTCAACACATAAAAACTCCTCCCACAGCTTTCAGCAATCCACACATTAGCAGAAGGAATGCTGCACTTCTGTTGTGATAATTGGAAAACTTGCTATCACTTTGGTATCCAACTCTCAACATTTCCTTCGTCACAAGACTTCTTTCATTTGATTTGAAAGTATTATGGCAGTCCTGGTACACAGAGTCAGTCGTGACTCTCATTGTTCCTGGGCTTTCCCAACTGAAAGATAAAGGTGACAACTGCATCATGTTCATAGGGATCAGGACAGTTTAATCAAGCATTGTTTGTTAAGATCATTGCAACAGGTGCCAAAAAAAATATAATTATTGTGTGGTAAAGATTTCAAACCAATTGAATGTTGCATCATTAGTGAAATGTCTGCTTACAGGTAGTCATATCCCTGCCCGAGGTATTGCATCCTTTCCAAGGACTGAGTGTTTCATATACAGTTTAAGCAGCTTCCACAATCTGTCCAGCACAGATAAACAAAACCAGTCTCTTTCTTTACCCACACACGTGCACAAAGACACAGAGCATCAAACTGACAAAGTCATTCCCTCAGTGTTATCTGATAGAAGACTGAACGAGACATTGCAACATGGATTTGTCAGGCATAATTTCTGCCTGTGCCATGATAGAAGCTTTTGTGTATCGCAGTAAAATAGTTATTAATGACTCATTGTCAGAGCATTGGGATCCACCAAAGGGATAAACTGTGTAGCTGGGAGGAGCTGCAGGCACATGGGAAGATAAGCTTAGGATTCAATAAGGTCTTTATCACCGGGAGAAATGGTTTAACAATAGCAGTTTCAGAAGATAGGAAGGTCTAAGTGCCTCTATTGCGAAACATGAACCACTTGCAAAACTGTCAGATGGAGACCTGTTCTGAAGCAGTTTTGTAAAGAAAAGCTGGAATTTGTGGAAGATCATCAGGGGAACATGAGACAATAATGTGATTGACTTGAAAAAACCTCATACTGGTAAGCATTCAATGTTTGCAAAACCAGGATGTTTGAAATTAAGTTTTCAGTCTTGTTAGTACCCAAAAGTCTATTTGCCAGTGCAGGGTTTGTCCAGCATGATCTCTGTCAACATGGTTCCTTTGTGCTTTTAGCAATTGTAGTAAGACATTCATGTGCTATAGTATGCTCCACCTAACTAGGTATATATGGTATTGTAAGTAAATAAAATTCCAATTAATATAAGTGAAATTGGTGATGCAATTTTTTTCTTCTCAGCACAGTTAGTAAAGAGCTCCTTATGCCTTTGTTGTGTGTGTCACAAAACAGGCATTCATCCCAACAGAAGGAAGATGGAAACCCAGATTGCTACTCAGTTTTGCTGCCCATTTTACTGTATGTGCAAACACTGGTGGAGTTCAATGAAGTTTGGTCTGCAGCCAAGGAGATAATTTCCCACCAATGGCATGCCATTTCGTGCTCCCAATTCCTTCAGTGTCAAAGGCAGACCATCACATTGTACAGCAGTTTCAATTTTATAGAGGAATTTTCCCATTCATAATAATTTTTTTTTCTATTTCAAAGCAGATGCCTATGGCTCTGGAAGGCAGTAATTATTTGAGGCCTTTAGAAATTCATCATGCATGACACTCAGGTATATTCCTGCAAAAACACACCGTATTTGCTCTTATCCTGAACAAAATGAGAAAGAACATCCTTGTTTGGAAGCCTTGGCTGTGGTTTGGCACAATGAACTGGCTACTGGCAATATTAGTTTAGGGCATTAATACTGATGTCACTCCTTCCTGCTCATTCTTCCCCTGTCTGTATCTCTGTCCCACCCCATTCAGCACGGTGCCTCCACTCCAGGACCTGCACTGTGCCAGCACTCTTGTTTGCACAGCTGTGCTCAGCACTGGATTTGCCACGCTTTTAGCTGGTGAAGAAACAGATGTTTTGCTTTGCTGGACTGTTTTTCAGACAGATGAATTCCTTGATCTGCCTCAGAGGGAGGCCATGTGAACTTCCACACTGATGAGACTGCGGGGCAGTAGGCCACGGTGTTGGGCAAGAAGAGCTGCAGGGAGTGAGTGGAAGGGGTGGAGGGAATGGCAACATTATTTGCTGCTACAAATGCGGCAACTTCAAACCACAGCCTCTGGCCATGTTTTCCTGAGTGACTGCTCAGGAAAGGCAAACATCTCAGCTGCCTTTTCTCCCTTTGCAGCTGAACTCTTCTGTGCTATGACTCTCCACTGGCCCTGCTTCTCAGCTACTGGCCATCCTCTTCCTTGCTCCAGCACAGTCTTCCCTCCATTTTTGTATGAGTTGATCTAACTCACTAACTCAGCAGTGAACTATTTGAACTCCGCATTTTAAATTTGTTTTCTTCAGCTCAGATTTCTGCCAGACTTGTGGCAGGAAACAATGTGTTTCAAACACCAATATTTTAATTTGTGTCAGGAAAAAAAATAGCATAACACCAAGAAGGAATGATAACAGGCATAATGCCTCTTAGGATTCCACATGTCCTGTGCCTCTTTGATTTTTCCTCCTAGCAGATGCCTGGCTTGTACAGTTATAGTTCTTCCTCTGCTACATCTTACATGGAGCTTTTGCTTCCATGAAGATGACTGGAAAGCATCTCACTGTTACATATCCCAGACCACTCAGACTCTGTTGTTGTTGTTGTTGTATTAGGAGACTTCCTACATTTCCAAAGGAAAGAACCAGAAAGGGGCAGGGGAAGCAGGTTCTGGTGGGTGAAACACCAGCCTAGAGTCTCAGTGCTATTCTCAGAACCATATAACCTAAGTCAAGATATTTAGTCTTCCCGTGCCTCCATTTCTACAAATTAGAATTCACCGTGTCATCCTACAAAACCAGAAATAATAATAATTCCTGACACCAGTTCTTATGCTGCCTTCTCTGATGTGCTTGGCAGCAGCGTCAAACAGAACAGAACACTAATCACTAACTGGTACAATAATAAAAATGAGCTTACATTATAAGATCAAAATACAGCTTCAGTCTTTTCATT
Source organism: Petroica traversi (assembly GCA_025920805.1). Taxonomy (NCBI): domain Eukaryota; kingdom Metazoa; phylum Chordata; class Aves; order Passeriformes; family Petroicidae; genus Petroica; species Petroica traversi. The sequence continues at coordinate 11,956,644 of JAHLSL010000023.1, forward strand.
GCCATGTTATTTATTATTTAATTATTTCTAAAGCCCTTCGATTAATCCATGGAGAAAACAACTAGAGATTTTAATCCTCCTTGCTTCAAGCCGTGCCTCTGGAGGTAGCAGTACCCTTTCACAGAATTTAAATATCTTTAGTGCCATCTTCTGTAGGGCAGTGGCATGTCAAGTGCAATTCTCTTTACTGACACACCATACGGTGCCACAATGAGCTGAACTGAAGGCATTTGTAGCTCTTTTTTTTAGGCTGACTGGGTGGTCAGAACGGCTGTCAGCACTGCTGAGCCATGTGTCACTTTGACTGGCTTGTGACTGATGACATGTACCACAGTTCAGGGGTCTTTCCACTCCACTGTGCTTGGAGACACAGCTACACAAGAGTGATCCTCTTCTGTACTTCACAACAGATGTTTAAATTAGAAATAGCAAGGGGTAAAACACAGTTTTGGATCAATTTTGTCCATTTTTCTGGTTGAGCAGCAGCTCAGGTTCAGACTAAGATCAATCAAGAAATATCTCCTTAACTTATGAGATCTTTTTATAACTTCATAAAGCTTGGTGTCTATTTTTTGTTTTCTTTCTGTGTACCTTGTTATGAAACCTGATTAATCTAATCTTAAAAATACCTGCCTGACTGCTCTGTTCTCTACTTCCTGAGTTCACTTTGTTCCTGATCCAGCTAAATCATATACTGCTAAATGTCTGCCTATATGTGGAACAGGGGCTGTCACCTGTGTGGAGGCTTGGATGAAAGACAAAAGATAGCACTAAAGAAGATAATTAATCCCTCTCTGGAGACATTCAAAAGCCAGCTGGACATGTTCCTGTGTAACCTGCTGTAGGTGACCCTGCCTTGGCAAGGATGTTGGACTGGATGATCTCCAGAGGTCCCTTCCAACCCTAACCATTCTGTGATTCTGTGTTAATTAAAGGAAGGCTGAAAGTATTTTAAGTGTGCACTTAAATGCAAAAATTTAAATGTCATCTTAAGTTGTGTGCTGCTGTCTGGTGTTAATGATATTTAAACATAATGAGTACTAGCAGTGCTGTGCAGCTTTAAAGATAAGTGAGGAAACTAGCAGGATGGCTCTTCCATGGAAATCCTTCTGTCAGAAGGTCCACATGAAGAGACACTTTTGAACACCATTAATTAAATCTGAGCCTATTTTCTTTCGGAATAAACTCCTTGGAGAGGCAAGTCCTACTTTTTCTATTTTCTCCTTGTTTGGCTACAGATCCTCCTGTTCTAGTATATTACTAACAATGTCCTCAACGTGCTTTCCTGCTAGGGCTTTCACCAGTACATAATTGGTTCTTTACTTTCAAAGCTGCTTCCTTCAAGTTTTCCTCATGGATTTTTCATCCTTGCCTGTCCCATTTTCTGCAAATGATCCAGAGGGTTTTGCTGACAGACCAAACCTCTTCTGATATGAACTTGGAAGGGAATTCTTGGAAATTGTCAGATGAGTGTAGTCCCATGGCAGGCAGGTACTTTGTCAGCTTCTCCTGGTTTGAAATGTAAAGGATTCTATCATAAAAACCTTCTGTGGCACAACTAAAAGGATGCTCTAGAATGTCACTGCCTTCCTGAGTAAGAATATTTTTCTTAAGAAAGCAGCAGGTGTCAAAGTCATTTGTACAGATAGTGGGAAACACCACATGAAAGTTTCAGAGTGTGAAAAAGCCATCAGAAAAACACCCAGTGCTTCATGCTATTAAACCTTTTGGACTGATGGTGGAAAATGAGAGATCTCTGTCTACTTCTCCCTAAAATCAAACCTCAGGAGCTGAGAGACTTCACTGCACGAGGGAATTTTTAATATTAGGAGTTGCTGGTGCTGTTGGGATTCCATCCTGTACCCTAACACGACCTCTCGTGCCCCAGTGCTTCAGGATCAGCCCTGCGATAGTACTACACTTACAATCATGGCAGCACTTTGTTTCAGATGTATCACCCATCTCTGAACAGTCATTTGTCCTTGTGCCACCTCTGGTGCTGAGGGTCAACAGAGATCTTCCTCTCTAGTGCTTGCAGCTGAAAAATTTACAGGGACCAGTCAAGCATTGCAAGAATAGAAGAACATGGGCACGGGCAGATTCAGTTTCTCAGCAGTCCTCTGCTCACACAGCCGCTCAAGGTGTCTCAAATCCTTTCTTGGATGGTTTTTTTAATTAAATAAAGCAACAGTGAGACTTGAGAGTGCTGGAGTTCAGTTTCCAGCTCTTTGTAGAGTAGCTATGAAGTGAAACTCATATGTTACTGCTGAGGAGTTGTTGAGTCCTCATATCCTCTTAAGTCATTCTTTCACAGAATCATAGGATGGTTTGGATTGGAAGGGGCCTTAAAGATCTAGTTCCATTCCCCCTGTCAAGGGCAGGACACCTTCTACTAGACCACGTTGCTCAA
>JAHLSL010000023.1:11959453-12070062 GCA_025920805.1 Petroica traversi
TGGGATGGGCGCCAGGGAAGGGCAGGGCGGGGCCCAGCCCGCTCGTCCTGCTGAGGAGGAGTCGCGGCAGGGGCCAGGCTGCTCTCAATCCCTTCCTGAGGGACCCCGGCGACAGTGTCCCTCCGCTGCTGCCGCAGCGAGGGAACGCCGCAGGCAGCGGCGCTCGCAGGCGGGACGGTAACTGAGCCCGTGTGGCAGGGAGAAGTGTCCGAAGCTCACCAAATACCTCAGAAGATGCAGTGGAGGACAAAGCGAGAAGTATTAATATTCAGGATTATTCTGTAGGGACGTGTAATATCTTCTTTAGAAGTTGCCACTAACGTGTGAATTTTGGTGTGCATTTCAAGCTGGTTGTGTACTCGGAGTAAAGTTAAGGCTTAAATATAACGCAGAGCCAGAATTTCTTTCAACGTTGTGATGCCACACAGAATGATGGAGTTGATGAGTGCAACCAAAGATGGTTCCGGGGCTCCTTGAGGTGAGCTCTGAGTTATCTGGCCCATACAAACACTTTCTACAGATAGTGGGGAAAGCAGCCGGGTGGCCTCCCTGCCTTGACCAGACTTTTACCTCAGTTTGTTCACATCTTTGGTCTGACTTATCGAAACACTGAGAGCCAGTTACTCACTTGTTCACTTCGGACTCAAAAGTGATGCAAAGTATTGAGATGAATAAATATTCTTTGGAAGGTATGAAGCTTTATTAAGTAAAAATTTGCCAATGTTACGAGCAAAAAACTTTGTTTCATTTGTGTCTTTTTTGTTTCCCCTGTAGGCAGAAAGTATTTGGGTTCATTGCTGACTCACTGAAGAAATCATATAAGCCTAGCATATTACTAGGAATCCTTAGGGTGTTAGGTCTTTAAGACACTGACATAGCTATGAAGAATGAATTGAGATGAGTAACCAGAGATACTGGAGGTATTTACCTTAAAGATAAATTTAAAGGGAAACGAGAGAATCCTTCAGAAACGTTTTAGAATTAAACTAGAAAAAATTTAAATTGTTTCCACAGTACAAAAGTGTACTTTAAGAAATTTGAACGGAGTCTCCCTTGCAGTTACTTTAACTTGCCTGAAGTCCTCTCAGATGGATACTCAAACATTGGACTCCCTGCTTCTCTGCATTGAAAAAAGGTCTTGAGTCTCTGAATGCCAGGAAGGCTCATCTTTCCTTTGTACATCTGGGGCGGGGGGCGGGACACTCCTCACTGTGCAGTTTTTAGATCTGTGTGGCTGATGGTTCGTGGGCACCTGACAGCTCTGTCTCATTCATGCTTCACTCGCTCGGGATGTAGGACTGTTGCCCTCATGCTCCACTGCTGTTCCGCAGTCCCCCGGTAGCTCCACACCCTTCACACCTCCCAGCTTTCCTGGTAAGTCACTGACTTTTCATTCCCTTGTAGAGCTCTAAGATGGCATTTGAGTGTTCTGGGGGAGAGAAGGGGCTGCTTTTCGTTCCTGTTTTTGTCCTGCCGCTAACGAATCAGGGCAGGGGTTTGTCCGGCAGGGAAGAGAGGAGTTTAACACGTGGGCTGGAGCTCTCCCCCTGGGCTCAGCCCTGCACTCCTCGTGCTTTTCCTTCACTCAGGCCAAACTTTCACTCAGAGGTCAAGTGGAGTCAAGAAGAAGTCCAAAGAAGTTTTGCCTGGGATTTAAGGAGGAGGCTCCGTAGCAGTAAAGTAAGTTCAAGGTAATAACAAGATCAGTTAAGGAATTAATTTTTAACAAGTGTTTGAAATACAGGGAGAGTGGTGGTGGATGTTACTGAAAGTATGGCACTGGGAGCATGAAGAAAGGTATTTTTCAAATCCTCTGTTAAACAAGTTTCTAAAATGAACTGTGAAACCTGTATTGTGATTTATGAAGCACTCACCATTGCGTTTCATATATATGTACACGGCCAAATACCAATAAGTTTCACTGGAAATTATAGTAGCTCATGCTGTGCCTGCATATATGCCAGTTTGTCTGGAATTACATGCAGACTTTCTGCAGGGTGACTGCTTTTGTCTGATTTAAACTAACAGAGTTAAGAACCTGGTGGTATTAGAGATGCCTGATTGTTTGGTGTAAAAAAAAATTAAATATTGCAAGTTGTTTTAACAATTTATTTTTTGTCATACTGCTTTATAAAATGCAGATAATTTTGAAGAAAAAAATCCAGATCCCAAGTTTTTAGACTGTCACTAGAAATTAAAAGAAATGTGGGCTGAATTTAAGAAATTGTATTCAGACAAGGATGTCTGTTAGGTTTTGATATATTTGTTATGAGACTTTTTTTGGATGTACCAGTAAAATAAAATCATATACACATCAGGTGTCATAATCTGGTAATGTATGTAACACAGTTGTGTACTTATTTGTGTGTATGTGAGCATATAAATACACATTTATACATATATATGTTTGACTAAAATTATAAATAATGTCAAATTTTGCACACCTGATACATAGTGGTGACATCATCAGAAATAGAAATAACTGGCAAGTTTGTAGATATCACATTATAATTATTCCTCCCCTGTAGAGGGATAGCTATGACATTGCAGCTTCCAAAATTTATTCTCGCTTGCTTGTTCTCTTTGTCACATGCAAAGTGTGTTTGTGCATGTACTAAACTAGTAATTAATAACACAACGCTGATTCTTAAATGCCATGCCAGTCTTTGTGAATGTTCATTTTTCAGTGTTGGTCTCAAAGGAATGATTTTCTAATACACGAAATATAATACAATGCAATACACCAAATAATACAAGACTCCCAGTTCTTATTAAATGATACGAAAGTTCATGAAGTCCTTGCTTTTCATACCATTGATTTAGATTGTTTTCTGAGACAGATTCTCTGTCATTCCCTTGTGGGTATTCATGGACATAATGAAATGCAGATAAAGATGTTTCATTTCTTAATCTGCATTTTTTTCCAAGCACAAAAAGAAAAAATGTCTCCTTTCACAATCCATAATGAAGATTAGGTCTTAACAGTTGCCTGTCTCTGTAGCACTGAAAGTAATCCTATACAGTTGAAATTTAAGTAATCAAGCTTGGGATCATTCTCAGCTAAAATATAGTTGAGTTGTGGCTGTTTAAATTTAGATATAGGTATTGTTGAACTCAAGAGGGAAAAATCAAATATTCTGTGAGCTTTGTGAACCTTCTGTTTTCGTTTAATGTAATTTAATAATGATTTATATCAAGGCACCCCTTTGCAATTGATGGTGTGATTTTTGGATGTGTTACGTTAGCCTTAAGGATTGCTTACTGAAGAATGTATTGACATTGAAGAAAGACACAGGATCTGGATTTCGGGGAACTCTCCAGCCAGTGGAGATATGTAACTTTGCATTGCCCTTGGAAATCATGTCCTTCCAGTATTTACTATGGACAAGACCCGTTTCTGGTGAAGGCAAGAGTTGCTGCAGTTCATACTAAGATGTACACTGAGGTCTTGCACCTTTGCCATCTTCAAGTTCTACAAATTGTTATTGTTCTTTTGCTAATCACTAGATAAATCCTCAGAAATGCACAAAATATCCTGTTTTCATTGTAGCCATCATGGCCTATTGCTCTCTGTAAGAGATGCACAGCTGTGTGCCAGCGGGGGAAAATAATTGATAACTCTTTTCACCTTACAAGTGCAGGACTTTTAATTTTTCAGGAGGGCAGGCCAACTTCATTTTTTTATGCAACAGAAGGTGATGTCTGTAAAGCGTGTGGCTTTTGTGCCATTGGACACAAGGGTAATCGCTGAAAATGGGACATGAGTGCTAAATTCAAGAAGATTTAATGGACTTTTTGCTGCTTAATGAACTTTCTATTACAAGTTTTAGTAACAAAAGAATGAGCTGTAACTTCGACTGCTCATTACCTGAGCTGCCTATTTTGTTTGATCTGGATGGAAAAAAAAGAGTGAGGCAGAGAGTATTGAACTGAGAGGCACAGAATAATGTAAAGAATAGCAGAGAAAGGAAATACTGAACTTTGGTTTATGCTAAACTTCTTTAATCCATCAGATATCACATTATTCATTTTGCTCTTACTACATTTGCCCACTCATAATGAGAACATGCCAGAACAACAGTTTAGTTCTGTTCAAAGCTGGAACTAAACTGGATATATCTTCAAATGATTTTGAGTAAAAAAATTTACAAAATTAACTCATTATTCCCTTAAAATTATTGTTCGTCAATATTAAAATCACTTAACCATCCAAAATATTTTAAACCTTATAAAATTAATTTAAATTATTAAATTTTAAAAGAATATAAACATACTAAATTAAGACTATAAAATACTGGAACAAAATTTATTCAGATTTGGGCTACTGTTTTAAGAGGAGAAAAAATACATTCTTCAAAAAGAATCTGAATATATTTTAAAAAAAACGTTTCAGGACAGGGAACATCCATACACAAAATCAGTATTTTGTTATTTGTATCATTGTTTGCAATTTTTCTTGTTATGTTGGGAAAAAATTCACTTCTATTAAAGGAAATGTGTTTTTGAAGAATATCAAAGATGGATTTTTAGGCCGGAGTTTTTGTTCAATTAACTTTGTGGGATAAAAAATGAATTAGTATTCTGAGATTTACAAAACTGAAAAATACTAATGTGTGTGTTGTTGCTTTTTGTGTGAAAGCGTACTAGTCTGCAGTTATAGCTATCTCATTGCCTCACAGTAAAATATTGTTATAAAAAAGTACCTTAAATAAATTTAATCTCTTTAATTGCCTAAACTAAAAGCCTGAAAAAAGTTCAGGACAGACTTTTGAAATACTTATTTTGGAAAAACAGGAACAAAATTTCTGGGTATTACACTCATGTAATGATGAGAAGAGTACACTTCTTTGATGGCAAATCCCTAGCTGTAGTGATGAACACTTTATTTTTCTTGGGAATTGTATAGGACAACCAGGTGTTTGGATAAGAAGTATAAGCTTAGTAAGATGTAATTAAGTTATATATATAAAATATTCTAAGATTTTTAGACAAGAAGATAATAACTTTTCTGATAGCACTTTTTTGTATGCAAATCGTTAAATCTGAATTACAATTATGATACGAGTATTTCTGAAGGTATTAAAGTCAGCTGAAAGTAAAATTTTTTATTTTGTTTTAGTTGAAGTTTAGCATATGAAATATAGAACTGAGTTTATTAGGAGAAAGAAATGTACTTCTTACATATATTCCAATATTGTTACTTATAATCCAGTTAAGAACAGACCAAGGATAACAGAGGGATACCAGGAGATTTCTTTTGTTTCTCAGTTGAAGGAAGCTTGTGAGGAATCTGATATTGAAAAAAATCTTGCACTTAAAGCCTTTCCAAATCAGCAATTGTGTCTCTGCCTAGAACTGGACTTGGGAGGACCATCATACATGAATTGGTGGAAACTGCTGGGAATAAATGCCAGTTGTTTGTCACAGAAGTAAGGTCATAGGATGTAATTATATTTTTTTCCAAGAAAATCTTTGTATATAGTTGCTGAAGGGACCTTGAATTTGTTGTTTTGGGTTTTGTTTCATTTTGTTTTATTTAAGTGATGTTGCAGTACGTATGGTTCAGTAACACCAACTGCCAGGACAGCAGGGGAAATGGCATAGAAACTTTTTCACTATTCCTCTCAGAATTTCTCATTCTTCACAATATTTCAAGTTACTAAAATGTCTGGTTTTTAAAGAAATAAACAAATTCGAACATGATTAGGCTTTGAGAACATGCTTGTTGAGTTGTAGATTCCAAAATGTAACTGTAAATTCCATAGGTTTTGAGAAATCTTTTTCTGTGTTTGCACAGTTTGAAAATAGAGACTTATTACTGACTTCCTGATTACTTTAGTAAATAAGTTCTGATAACAATAAAATTATGAGAGTTAGGCAAGCTTTGCATCACACTCTGGATACCAGTGCAGTTGCCTCAATAGTAGGATTATTCTGTTGAATTGATCTGATTTCTACCTGTTCTTTTCTAAATATAAGCAGGAGCAGTTGGAGCCATCTCAGACAGAGGAAACAGAAGCAAAGTCTTTTAAAATATTTAAATCTTGTAGACATTCTAGCTTAAGAATCCTTCTTGTCAGCTGTGTATAAGCCTGTATGGGCTCTGTGAGAGCATCTCCCTTCTGAGCTCACCAAAGCCTGTGGTTGCATGGTCCTGGGGTTATCTAGTTGTTAATGTCTGTGTGCAATATTCTGCAAAGGAGGTGCCCTTAAAAATATAATTTGTCGAGGATCAATCTCTTGTGCCCCAGCGTTGTGTGATTGCAAGATGTTTTAACATTGCTCTAATTGCTCTAATGTTCTTATTGTAGGTTAGAAATCTGAAACAATGGGTGACTGGAGCTTTCTGGGGAGACTGTTAGAGAATGCACAGGAGCACTCCACGGTTATTGGCAAGGTTTGGCTGACGGTACTGTTTATCTTCAGGATCCTGGTGCTGGGGGCTGCTGCTGAGGAGGTCTGGGGAGACGAGCAGTCGGACTTTACATGCAACACTCAGCAACCTGGTTGCGAAAATGTTTGCTATGACAAAGCCTTCCCCATTTCTCACATCCGCTTCTGGGTGCTGCAGATCATTTTTGTCTCCACTCCGACCCTCATCTACCTGGGCCATGTCCTGCACATTGTACGCATGGAAGAGAAGAGGAAAGAGAAGGAGGAGCTGAAAAAGAAGGGAAGCAGCAAAGATGGCAACTACCCAGTAGCAGCAGCAGCATCTGGCAGTGGTGGTGGAGGAGGCAGCAATAACGTCAAAGATTCCATTGTCAAAAGGGGGAAAGAGAAGCTCCCGATCCGTGATGAACGTGGTAGAATCCGTATGGGGGGTGCCTTGCTCCGTACCTATGTCTTCAATATCATATTCAAGACACTGTTCGAGGTGGGCTTCATTGTGGGCCAATACTTCCTCTACGGCTTCGAGCTAAAGCCGGTCTACCAGTGCAGCCGCTCACCTTGTCCACACACTGTGGACTGCTTCATCTCGAGGCCCACTGAGAAGACCATCTTCATCATCTTCATGTTGGTGGTGGCCTCAGTCTCTCTGCTGCTGAACATGCTTGAGATATATCACTTGGGCTGGAAGAAGCTTAAGCAGGGCATGACAAGCCAGTACATCCTCGAGATGCCTGTCGCAACAATGACACCGGTTATGGTAACGGGGGAGTCCAAACCAGTTTCCCTGCCGCCACCAGCACCACCCGTGGTGGTCACGACTGCCACGCCAGCCCCTGTTCTGCCTGACACCCGTGCTGTCACACCACTGCTGGCCCCAGTGACCATGGCATCGTACTACGCTACAGCTGCTCCGAGACCGCGGCCCCCCTCCAACACGACCTCCATGGCAAGCTACCCTGCTGCTCCACAAGTTCCTGAGGAGAGGCACCATGCTGTGACTCCCACGCCCATCTCCACACCCATCACCATCCCGACCCCCATCCCCACGCCCACGCCAGCCGTCATCAACTACTTCAACAGCAGCAGCCGTGCCCTGACGTCCGAGCAGAACTGGGGCAACATGGCATCTGAGCAGCAGGGGAAGGTTTCCTCCAGCTCGGCAGGCTCCTCTACCCCCAGCAGCGTCCGGCATCCCCTTCCCGAGCAGGAAGAGCCACTGGAGCAGCTACTCCCACCCCCGGCCGTGCTGCCCATTGCCGCGGCCAACAGCGGCAGCAGCACCAGCCTGAGCGGGGCGAGCGGCAGCAAGTGGGATGTGGAGGGCGAGGTGGAGCTGTCGGGGGCAAGGCCCGTCTCGGCCGCCTGCACCACGGTGGAGATGCACGAGCCACCGCTGCTCGTAGACACGCGGCGCCTGAGCAGGGCCAGTAAGTCCAGCAGCTGCAGAGCCCGGTCAGACGACCTGGCCGTGTAGGGCGGTCGCCCCTGCTCGGGGGAGCAGGCGGTGCAAGGCCGAGGGGCAGGGGAGCTGCCCGGGGAGGCCAGGCCTGGCGTGGGTGAGAAGGCCTGGGCTTCAAACTTAGACGCTTGCTGTTTTTGCACTCTGTGAGTTGTAGTGGGGAAAATTATCAACATTTTCTAATAGGTCAGGGGTGACCGAAGCGCAGCCCGTGGGCCGGGGGACCAGTCCCACTTTCCTTCACGTTCACGGCAGATCCCTCAAGGGCAGCCATAGGGGAGGCCTGCACAGATGCCAGGTGGCGATGGTAGCCGGTCTGAGGCTGACTTTCATCCGAGAAAAATGTTCATGTCCCTAGTGCCTGTGCACCTGGCTGTCATCGCCCTCTTGCCCTTGCCTTCACTTCAGCTCTTTCACAGAAGCTCTACATGAGCAGATGCAATGACTTACTTTCTTCCTCTTAAATCCTACGTAGCCCTATGGCAAACATCAGGGTGTCGTATTGCCTCATGGCACCTGTTGTGTCTACAGACCAACTTGCCGTTTTAAAGGTAACTCCGTTTCTTCCACATAACATGACTTAATGAAGCCTTTGTGTTCTTGGCAAGTCACCAGTGTGGTCCTCGGCCAGGCAAAGTTTAGGGAACCCCTGGAGTAGATTTTTGAGGTTCTTCTTTCCATAATTTTTTTTTTTACTCTTGACCTGTTAGGATGTGTTCGGTTTGACCTTCTATCCAGTGTTTGCCAACCATGATCACACTATGTTTATAAGCCTGCAAATATGTTTGAGCATGTTTGATTATAATTTTAGCTGACTTCTAAAATTGCTTACAGGAGGACAGGAATTCAAACCACACCTCGGAAATTATTACAAAGAACAATTTCTCTTCAGAAAGCAAGGATTATGATTTCAATACACTGTGGCCCCATACATTGCCCTTGGACAAACAATCAGGATAAAGTACAGCTCTGCATTTTAGACTACTAGATATCAGCTTAAGTTTGTTGGAAAAATGCTTTTTAGAAGTAAACTTGAGTGCTTATTTTTAAGTATTTGAACATTTTGAGAATAATCTGTAGGTTTAAAGTTACTTGACTGTGTATTTAATAATTTTAGTTTGATCTTTGATTTTACAAGAAAATGTAAGTGGAAAGAAACTTACTAATGGTGAAATTCCCAAAGCAACGTTATTTCCTATTGTGTACCCTTTAATATCAATGTGTAGTGTCTTCAGGTCAGTGAAAACAGACTTAGATAATATTGTATTGCAGAAAAGGTGGCTAAAATAGCTGGGCAACATGGTGGCTGAAGGGTCTATTCTGATCCCACTGAAATCACTTGCAGGATTTTCATGCAATTTTAAAAGGAGCAAGATTTGGGAATGAATCTTGAAGGCCTTATTCAAGCAAAACTAACATTTGCATGAAGGTTTGGGTGCCAGAAGAAATTAATATTTTGGGCCTTAGAAAAGGCATTGGAATCTTGCTTTTGAAAAATGTGTGTTTCCCTTAAAAATGGATGAAGGAAAGTACTGGGTTTTTTTTTTTCTTACAACAGGATCTGTCCTTTTTTCCCTCCTTAATAAGATGTTAGAGTTCTGCATGCCTGAATAGGCTCAGGAGAGTTTAGGTACAAAAGGAATACAGAATTAGGCCCAGCTTCTGTTCTAAGCAAAATCCAGAAGAACTAAAGCTCGGCGTCAGTCCTGTTGCTGCTATAAATTGAAAGTACTGTAACTGGAAAAGAGCAATCAAACACACTGGGATAGCCCTTTGCATCCTCAAAGTGTTTGGCCTGGCAGTGCAGTCCTTACTCAGGCAAAGCAGGGTCAACCTGTAGCAAGTAGTTGACATTACCAATTATTTCTGTAGTTATATGTTTTCTGAACGTGCTTATGTCATTCAACGTTCAAAATATATTCCCACCACTGAAGATTAAATATTTTTACTGCTTTCTGAGTAGTCACAAAGAGCTTCTCATGATCAGAAGCACTGTTCTGCAACCTTTGGGCATGTTGTCTCATGACTTCTTGTCCTGCTTGTGTTGGACCAGGTGAGAAGTCCTTCTGCTGCCATGGATCATAAGGGCAGGCACTGCATTAAAAGTCAATGTGTAGTACAATAAAGATATTTATTATTAGGTATCCAGCTTCAGGCATGCTCTCATGGATTTTCTGTGTTATAAGCCATAAAAACCCTTTCTGCAAGAAAGCTAAAAGCCAAGTTCTGCTTTCTGTTGTATCTATGCAACTATGCTGAACATAGACTAAAGTTGATGAAGTTGCCTAGATGTAAACAAAGGCAGAGATTAAGATTCAAAATTTTTTGATTTACTAGCATCTATAGTAGCAGTTTTGTAAGTTTTGATAAATGCCAGTTAACTACATTGCTGAAAAAATGCAATATATGCATCTCTGTATGAGATGAGAGTTTATGGGCTACATTTTCCTTTGCTCTATGCTTCTGAAGGGTGAAGTCAAAGTCTTTCTGGAGTGTATTTGTATAAACCAGACCACCTGGAACGTGTGCTTTTTTATATCAGTTCCTGAGAGCAAAACTGATGTTGTTTGATGGGGCTCTGCATCTTGCAGCCCTTACTTTAGTACTACCCTCACAGAGTGTGTCCTGCAGGATTGCATCCATATTGTATATATAAAATATAAACAGAGATAGATTTAACTTATGATCAGCTGAGACCTAGGCTGACCTTTTCAAGTTAATGTGTGTGGTTAGACCTGCGGAAAGTACAGATGCTTTTGTGGAATATATGGTATTATCAGCCAGAGTAACTACTGGAAAGCTCTAAAAGATGATTTTTCCTGTTAGGTGAAGCTCGGGGGGAGAAATGTAACTCTATTGCAACCCCTAAGAGAAGTCTGAGAGAGCAGCCTCTGCATGCAGGCAGTCCTGGTCTGAGAAAGCAAAGCTACAACTCACAGCTTGCACTTTTAAGATCAGCTTAAGTTCCATCACGTAACTATGCAGCGTCAAGCCTCTTCATTGCCTACAGTTTCATTTGGAGTCCAGTAACTGTTTCTTCATTTAAGCCCAGGTAACTGTTTTGGCAGAACTCCTCCTTAGTGCTCACAACTGCTTGGAGTTGCCGCATCACATCTGGATTCTGATTTGTTGAAAGAAAAATCTTAACTGGTGCGGCCGATTTTGAGGACTTTAATCTTCACTCATGAATGATCACTGATTTCAACACCCTGTGAGTCAAGTGCTGAGTTCTATGCAGAGCTCCACAGTTGTAGAAAATATGTACAAACACCCACTGACTTGCAGAATAGAGTCTGATTGCAAAAAAATTCTGCAAATTTCCAAGTTGTTGTCTCTTTCACATAAATTAATTACAAAGTTTCATGGGACTTGGTAGCAAGTGGTACCCTGATTTAGCCCAGTCATATGGGCTGTTCAAGCCACAATTCTGAAAGACTTCAGGTGCACAAGCCAATATGAAACCTGTGGGTAAATTATTGCAAAAGCCGAAGTCAGAACAGAATCATGCCTGATACTAAGCAGACTGAAAAAAACCCCACTAATTCTTGCTCTTTGAGTAGAATAATTGTGGGAAAACTTGTTTCTCTCTCTCACTTGAAGTTGAAGAATATGCTGAGGTAAACCATGGAAAAGAAAACTGAAAAAAGATACTCTTTGAACAAGTTACCAGGTGTATGATGTACTACTCTTTTTGCAGTATATTTGTTGTTCAACAAGGCACTTAGAGCTAATTAAATGTCTGACATTTTGCAGCTCTTAAGATTGTTTTCTGGTATGAATATGTAAGTGTAGGATCAGTAAAATAATAAAAGCAAGCTTTAAAAATCAGATCACTATTTAAGTCCTTTTTTGGTTAGTCATGGGACCACCTTCTCAGCTGCTACAAACTGTTGTATTCCACTGAGTTAATGTGGGTGACAGCAGTCTGCAGGAGCAGAGTGTTGAGCCCCCAGGTCTTTTTGTTTTATACAGACACTAACACCATGGATTTGAACAGGCTGGGGTGTTTGTTAATTCCAAATGTTTTACTTTGGTTTTTCTTGTGAAAAGTGTGCTTTTGTAATTTTGATTTTCTGAAGTTTACATTCAGTTTTTGATTTCAGATTGCACATTTGGATGAAATAAACTGCTTTCTAAGTTTACATTTGTATAAGAAGTAAAAGAATGACTCTGCCAATGTATTAAACTTAAGAGAGAAATGTCTTACTACAGCACAGGAGCTCTTCAGACATAAGGCAGTACCATTAAATTTAACCTAATCATTGATCCATAGTATCAGCTTTCTCTGTATAATTAAAATATAGGCGTTGGATATATAGGGAGCATACCATGGAAAAAATATTTTTCATCATGAACTCAATTATTACCAAATAAACTAAGATTCACTATTGTTCATATGCCTTCCTGTGTGTTTAGAGTTTCAGTGACAAAAACTAGCTGTGACATATGTCCTTTGTGAGCTTAATTTACAGCCTGGTTTAAAATTCCAAAGTACTCATGGATAAACACTGCATTGTTACACTGTAGAAGATTTTACAAAAAATAAATGTTTTGCTTTCTAGGAAAAAAAATATGGTTTTGAGCCTGCAAATACAATTTCATGCAAGTTATTTTGAGTTTTGCAAATAAGACCATTAAAGGCAATGAGACTATTTGCATAAACAAAAAACACTGATGTGATAAAGAAATTGTAGATTTGCATTTTAAGTTTGCTGTAAGATGCCAATCTAATTCTAGAGTTTCCAGTTCTTGAAGAGTTATGCAAGATGTGTGAGCGTATTTTCAGGTGGAGAGTACATTGCTATTTACATTGCCACTGTTTCTCACAGTTAAAGGGTTCTAAAGCATAAGAAAGATTATTCAGAACTTTCTTGTTGCTTTCTGGATGTTTGTCTTTTACATGACAGAATCTGACAACAAACACAGCAAGTTTTCTGGTCAGTCAGGAACTTAGAGTAACAATAAAACCAGCAAACATTAAGAGTACTGTCTTCAGAGAAGTGCCTTGTATATTAAATTCTGTAAGAAGCAAGTTGATGTAAATGTTAATTTACCTCATATGTTTACAAAATTGTGACTAAATAAACTTTTTGTACCACAGCATTGTCTCTTCTAGATTAAATTTTCGTGGTTGTGTAGATGATCTTTTAAAATACTGTTGCTACAGAACAGTTAGCTCCCTCCTTTTATTCACTTACACTGCTACTTCCCTTCGCCATGTGAAGTGCTCACTGAACTGCACCTCTGGGAAAACTGGATGCTGAAACCTGTCTCCATGCAGAACTCCCAGTAGCTTCAAAGGAAGTTACAGTCCAGAAGACACATGGGAACCAGACCCACCTGAGCATGTGCAAAGGTGAAATGCTGACTACCCTGACATCAGTGGGAGGTCTGCTTCTGCCTTCTGCCAAATACAGGTTTCACTCCTGGCTCCTGTTTTGACCCAGGAGTCACTGTTCATCTCATGTGACACTGGCTGTGAGTCCCACCTTTCCACCCTGTGCTGACTCACCAACTTCCATTTATCCATCCAGCTGCTGTGCCATGAGATTGTTACCTATAAAGGCATGAAGGATTTTAGCTCAGGGGAAACGTGTCCTTACTGGGGATAATGTGGGGTGTCCACTGCATTTGAAATTTGCTGATCTGCCCCTCATAGGAATGTTCACAGTTTAGCACACAGACATGTAACTCTTCTGTACTGACAATTTTCAATGTACTAAAGTTAGTCTAAATATTGTATAGTCCCATGAGGAGGCCAGGGACAGATTTCTTGTGGAAAGCAGCAATGTTGGCAAAACGAAGTGTCTCTTCCAGAAGTGTTAAGTATGAAGGCTTTGTAAAACTTTATTTTATCTGCAGCACTTATATGCACCTGGCAGGTCACGAGTTTCTGCCCTGTAATACTGAGTGCTTCTCTCTCATGGGAGTACAGTCAAGCATATTTTTTTGTGCTCAGGCAGTGCTGTCTGTGCTTTACATGATGTATCCATATTTTCACGTTCTCTGATGACTGGGCAGGGGTAAAGCAAGCTGACAGGTGTATGATGTGGGTAGTACTAGGATGGTGCTTAGCAGTAATAAGCTAAGGATTGCATAGTGATTTGGTAATACTAGCTGATAACTTACTTGCCTCTGACCAAGAGCACTTTTTGCTACAAATACATCTAGCATGCTTTCTATTTAGATGCATATTCCACAATTTTGTCTCTTGAAGAACAGACAGAGTACTCCCAAGGGAGCTGAGAGCATCAGCTGGTGCAGACACAGCTCAGTGATGGACTCTGCCTCCTTTGGGATGCAGCCACACTGCTGTCACCTTGCATCCATTGTCTCTAAAGAACTTCTGGCTGGAGTACGAGTTACAAATGTTGCTAGTCTTGGTCTCTGCAGGCCTTTGTGAAGGTGTGGGTACCTTTTGCTGCCTCACTGGGTGAGGTGGCTTCCTGTGAGCTTCTGGAGAAAGAGTGAAAGGTGTGCCTTCCTCATCCACAGTTATGTCAGGGCACGCTGAAGATTCTGATAGTAATGGCAAGAGTTGGACTGGGGGGAACTCTCTAACCTGCTCCAGAAAATGTCTGAACAGCTGTGCAGAAAGCCAAATGAGGAGCATTCCACACCCCCCTGTGCTGCTGCTGCTGTTCCCAGAGATTTGGCACAGGAACAATCAGCTGGGCTTTAGCAAGCATTTCCACTGTGACTGCACTAAGAATGGGCTTTAACTAACCTCATCAGTGTTTCCCCACACTGTAGCTGGAACAGGAATGAAGGCAATACACATTACTTCTCAAGGAAACAGATGTCAGGTAGAGAGATCTTAATAGCTGTGACGTTTTGATCACTTTTGGCAACAGATGTGCATCGAGTCTATTTGTCTTTGTGTCTATTTTCAACAGACAATAGAGTAAGCAGATGCTTATCCAAACCCACAAAACTGAAGATAAAGATAAACTTCTCATAAAGATGATCTAGGAAGACTGTTTTTCTTAGAGTGTCATAGTCCAAGAAAACAGGGTGTTTGAGGAAATACAGATTTTAGCACATGCAGGTGATATGTGATATTATGCCAGAATCACAGGTAGCATTAATTACTGTTAATGCATTAGTAGGACAGTTGGATTGTACCAGCTGTTCTTCACTGTGTAAGGATTTTTTCAGTTTTAAAGAGACTTTAGTGATCCATAGAAACAAAATGCCGTCCTTTGTGGGTAGTTACCTCCTTTTCTTTTTCATGCAGTATGTGATCCATGTATCTTTGAGTCACTAGTGGTAGTACAGTCTGTCAGAACTATTTTTAGTCTCTAGAGGGAGGATATTCAATGCGTGGACTTTTGCCATACCTTGTTTTTAAGGGCAGCCCTCAGCACTTATATCAGTGGCTACAGATGTAGTTCAGGTGCCTGGTGCCATGGACAGTGGCCATGAGCAGTCTGACACCAAGGTCACAAAGAACTGCCCAGACTCACTATGTTTGCATCACTATTGTAGCCAACTCTAACCTTTTTCAGCCAAATCTCTGTTATTTTAGAGGTTGTCTCCTGAGAAAAAAAAATAAAATCAAATACTTGCAGTTCTTCACCCTCCTTATTTATTTGTCCCGTGAAAATATGACAAAATATATTAAAATGCTCAGACCTTTACATTTCTAAGTAGCACGAGACATGGCTTTTTAAAGAGTTCCCGTCTAGAGAAGATTTTCTAGGGCATATTTCTGTGAGTAGAAAGGGCTTCACAAGTTCAAACTCTCAAAAAGACAATATGTTTTTTGTTGGGATATGTTTTCCTTGTGTTTGCACAGGATCCACAAATTGAATCAGTGAATTGATGGAGTAAAGTGAAATAAAACTTACTTTCCATGGGAGAATATAGATTCTATATCTATACTCAATTTAATGAAAACTAGAAAGGAAGATCAAACAATTATCAGTTATCATATATCTCGCTTTCCTGTTTGAGAAGATTAAACTTTCTAAAGATTTTGGCTTTAAGGAATGTTGTGGTCTTCTGAGCAGAGACTAAGGGATAATTATGGTTGAACTATCCTGCCCCACAGAGGAACCTACTGTTTGCTTTGCATGTCTTATGTAGTGGGGTTTGCTATATAAATTCTGCACAAAATGCAGAAGTAAGCAGCTAAGGAGGTTTTGCCTAAGCAAACTCATTGTGTTTGGATTATGGATACTCTGAGGGGAAAGAGTTTTCTTCATTATGAGAGAAAAACCTGCAGTAAAGCCAGCCTGGCTGGGACACCAGGAGCACACATGGTGCTGATTCTCTGTATTTCCTACATCCTGTAGTCTTAAACTCTGTACTCAAAGTGATGCAGCCCAATGCTTTGAGAGCAAAATTCTTGGCCAGGAGTCTATAAAATAATGCCTGCACTTACATTTGTCTGTGAATGGAGCTGTACTAGTGACTGCAGTGTTTTGGGATTTTGCAGCATGGAGAAGGATGCAGTCTGCACCAGCCTCTTGCTGTGGCCTGCATGAGAATTCTGTGCCTAACTTTCGGGAGGTATTTTTAAAATCTCTGCTCTTTATTTATTTACAGGAGTGCCTCCTCTTTTCATCATATCTGTGGTGTAGGTGAGCTGCAAGTGCCAGCCTTTGGGCTGCCTCCATGCCTTTCTCCTCACAGCAGGCAGCATCAGTCCTTCAGAGCAGCCTGGCAGCACAGGTTGCTCCTGATTCTTCCAAGATGTGGGGCCTAATTCGAGTTCAGAAATTCCTTAAGACCAGGAAGAAAATCTTGTCTTCCTGTGTAAGATAAGAGGATAAAATGCCTCAATAATTCTTGCTTTGTCCATCTTTTTGTGTTGTTTCCATGTCGTGGAAGCCCAGATATTTGGGGGTCTCAGTCAGCACTGTCCCCGCTTCTGTTGGCCTGGTCTGTGACATAAAAGCTCATAATTGCAAAATAACTGTTGGTACTAAGGTAAGATGACATTTAGAACTTTTATTTCCCAAGATTAAAATTTCAAATCCAAATACAATATATGTTCACATATTCTTCGTGAAACCAAGCATGAGAAGTTACCTCTTAAACATTTTAAATTAGAGAAACAGTGAGATGATTGTTTGGGAAGCAGCATGTCATTCTGAAAATCACTTCTTTTTTCCTATTTTAGATAATTTTAAAATCATCTTGCAGCACATGAAGAGTGGCTGTTCCTCAAGCAGCATCAGGCCAAACAAAGCAGAGGTGGTGATGATGAAATGATTTCTGAGTTCTTCCCTTTGGGCACCTAAATTTCATTTATAGTTGTGTTTTAGACACTTGGTTGTCATTTTGAATCTTATTCCTTCATCCTTGAGTTCAAAGTTTTCATACCCAGAATGCTGAAGTACCATCTCTGTAGATGATCCAGATGGGAAAATAATTCCATTGCTGCCCCGTTAGCTGGAGAGAGTATGGACTGCTCACCATCCATGCATAATGGAGAAGCTTAAACATATTTGCTTAGACATTGAAACCTCTTACAGCTAAAGCCATGACCTAACTTTCTAACAAAGTTTTGTGTATCAGGAATTCCTTTTCCCTACAGCTGCTGTGGCAAGTCATGCATGACACTGAAATGTGCATTACAAGATTTTGGGTGTATAGGAGAGGTGCAGTGATCTGCATGTAATTTGAGCAGCTGTCTTTATTTTCAGCTGAAAGAATTCTCTCAGTTGCAACAACGTAAATCCAGTATAACTCCACCACACCGGGGTAACACAGATAAGACTTTCTTTGTGTTTAAATGACTGCAGTGAATAAGATCAATTGCAGAAAGAATAGTTCTTTTTCAAAGAAAGAAAGAAAGATCTGCAAGTTTAGTACATAATGGGCCAAATTAATCTCTGTTGTAAGTACACTCATTTCAGTGGTGTTGCAGCAGAAATGAATTTAGCCTGCAGCAACTTTACAATAACTCATATATAAGAGTGCACAACTAAATGTATTACACTTTAAACAAACTCAGCATTGTCTGAGCACAGTTGGTCTGCTGAACCTCTGAAGTTAGGAACTAACCATTGTGTGCTGAGTTTGTTTAAACAGTACCATTTTTGTTCAATTGGCTACATCCCTGGTATTTTAGTGACAGCAGGAATGTTCCCTCTAGCTACAAAGTGACATTATAGCTGTCAGACATGATTTTTATTCTGGGATGTTTATGCCTTAACTCTTTTGTGCACTTAGTAATAATATTAAAACAAAACAGAGAGAGAAATAGTTTCACCAATTCTGACATTTTCTCTTTGAGTTATTCCTTTAACTCAAAAGAGGTTGAAATGCTCTTATGGAAGATACCTCATAAGTAACAGAAATAGTCAAGAAGTATGAAGAGATACAGAAAGTATTAATTCAGCTTTCAATAAGTTGATGTAACATTAATTTTTCTCTGGTTTCGGGCTTGATTTCTATGTAGTTTTCAGTTAAAAGTGTTATGATACCAGACATTGTTACAGCTGCTGAGTCCCTCAGCCAACAGTGAACACAATGTTTTTGGAGGTCATTGTCTGTTCAGACTCCACCAGAGGAACACATGGGCTGAATGTTTTAGGCAATCATATCTGTCAGAATTGCATAAATGCCTTTTGCTTCCTCATGTTTTTGCCACTTTTTTATGCCATCATCTGCCATGGCCAAAAGGAGTTTGGCTTTATTGTGTCTGTAACTCCCTTACAACCAGTTTTACATTCCTATTACATCCTCCCTCAGCCTCCCCTTCACCAAACGAAATAAACCCATCTTCTACAACCTCTCCTGGGGACTTCAGGCCCCTGATCATCTTTACTGACCCTTGCTGTGCCTTCCCCAGTTTCTCCACGTTCCCCTTGAGCTGAGGGCCATGAAACTGGACACAGTACTCCAGGTGTGGCCTCGCTGGTGCTCAAAAATCAAGCATTTTGCTCTCACTTTCCTCCTTGAGCTGATAATTCCCAGGTCAGCTGCAGTCTGACAGTGAGCACTCAGAGAAATATGCCTGAGCTCTCTGCTGGAGCAGGAGTAGATTTCTCATTCATTCATGGTAGATTTGAAATAGGCCTTTAAAAAATCTCCAATGGCAAGAAGATGTCAAAAACAAGTGAGCCCAGGAAAGTGTAAACTGAAAGGATTGCAAAGTATATACCAGAAGAACTGGACAATAAATACTTCTATGCAAAATTGAGATTTTACAGATATTTTGCTTCATGGCTAGGGCCAGACGTGGACCTATTTGTGCTGTTCCTAGCAATAATCTTTGCAATTTGAAAAATATAATCCATTTCCTGCATTGCCTATCAAATGTCCTGCTTCTCCTCTTGGGTTCATTGGCTGTGTATGGTGGGCAGAGACCCATTTGTCACGTTATCAGATACAGAATTTGAGGTATGACCAAAGAGCTGACTATGGCAGTGATGTCAAGTCCCGAACTGGCAATGCTGCTTTTAGCTTGATGGGGTGGGGACAGAGGATGTGGCTGCAGAAGTTTCAGTAGGCCAAGGGTGATTTCCATTTTTACTTAGCTGTCCACTCTAACAATAATAAGGGCATGCTTATCGCTCTGGATATTTATAGGGTTTCCTACAGCAGCACTGTTTATAAATAACTAGGGATCTCAGGGCAACTGTCAATGGCAGAGAGAAAGGAAGTTAGCCTTTCTCAGAGTTTAAAAAGTTGTTGCTTGGGATGATTTTTGTATGATTAGAGCTGCAATCCCGGTGTCTGTTGTCCAGCAGATATATCCACGCAACTTGTTCACACCCCCTTTTTTTTAATACTATTAGCTTTACAGCATGTTGAGACAATCTTGCTCAAGGGTTAGTCTCATCTTTGCAATGCCAGAAAATATTTTTTTGCAATTTGCAACCCTGCTTGCAGTCAGGTTAATGGCCTCACTGCACTGACATGTTTGGACTGAACTGCATTCCAGATTCTGGCATGTCAGTGGCTTGGCAGATTTTCTCTTCCGTGGCTACTGTGACAACCTGGAATTTAGGCAGGAAATAAAGTACTGATGATTCTTGGGAGTTCTCAACAATATTGTCCCAACAATATTGATACTTTGGGAATATTCTCTTCAATGGAAAGGACCCCACTGTCAGGCACCGAGACAACATGCCATAAAACTTGGGGGACTACTTTTAGTGACTGCAGTTGCTAGATATGTAGAAATCCATTAAGAAATAAAACCAGATCTCTTGCTGTCCAGATGTTCCCAGGATGTTCCCAGCCTGCTCAGTCCCTCCAGAGGCAGAGGTCATTGCCTCTTGGCTTCATGAGAACAGCTGAAAGTGTCACACTGACAGACTTCTTTAGAAACCTTATCTAGGCTATTCTTTTTGACTCTGGCTGTAACTCTGTTTCTTTCTCCTCCCTTTCCTGTCCACACATACTCTGCAGTCTCATCCCTTTACAGCTCTTCCCTTGCCTGCTGCTCTTCTACCTTCACTTTAACAGCTCAGAGCTACTCCCACATCCCCATCCTTCTCCATTTATGCTGGTAAGCACCATAGCCTCTCCTATTTCTATCCTTTCTGCCTGACACTCATCCTCACTATGTTGTGATGTGTCCATCTTTTCCCCAGCTTCTCCTGCTGTCTCTGCAACTCCCAATTCATCTCTAAATATGTCACTGTCGGCTGCAACATTCTCCTGTGCTGCTCTTTGTAACTTCTCATTCTTCCAGTTAAACATCTCCCCTTTCCATGAGTCTTTTGGCTCACTTCTCAAACTATCCTTCCATCAGATTTTTTTTTCTCACGAAGGATTTTACCAGTCCCTGCAGAATTATTCCCCCAATTTCCTCCTGCCCCAACTTCCCCCATTATCCAGCTTACATTTGTTCTTCCTCTACTCAACAGCCATCAAAAATGTAGTTTTTCTTCTACTCTCTCCTTCTAGTAACTCCACTTGCACATATGATCTCCTATCCTCTCCTGTCCAATTTCTTATTCTTCTTCACTCCATCTCAACCTATTCTCTTATGTTTGCCTATCCTCCAGCCCTTTCCCCATACACAACAAGCTTTAGCACATTCCAGCCTATAAAAAAAGAAAACCTTTGGGTCTCTACTTTGATGTCTGTCACCCACCTTCCTGTACCTTGATGTTCAATCACTGCAGTTCAGAATTTGTTCCTGTAATTGTTTTTTAATTTTTTTTTTGGTCCCACTCTTGCTTTCCTCTACTTTGTCTTCTTTCTCTACTGCCAACTCACCACACACATCAAGCTGCCTTTAATGCCCCCTTCCTGGCCAAAGCCCAAAGCTGCTCCTTCCCACTTACACTCTTCAGCCCCTCAGGAGCCATTCTCTTCTTGAAATGTTATGTCTTCTTTCTTTCTGAAGTTCTTTTGTTTTCTCCTTAACCTCTGCTTACATTGCTAGTAAATCTTCCACATTTCCTTTGAAGGAGTCATCTCTTCATATGAGGTTCATGACTCACTTTTCTCAGTGTCCCACTCTTCTCTTTACAGACCATGGGTTTTGGGGAAACTTCTTACAAACTTAACTTGATGCTATCACAGATTCCCAGACCGCTTTTCAAGCTGAAACTTCAACCAGTTAGATACATCATTGTGAAGGTGGTCATAACTTCCAGCTCAGACAGCTTATGACTTTCATTTCCAAACATTTTAAGTTACTAAACCATCCATTTGGTCACATGCGGGCATTATCTGGGTTTCATTTTCTATGGGGATGTCTCTAAACATTTTTACAGTTGGGTTCTGCCTATCCTGTAGGTAATACAAGGACTCATAAGGGTCTGTCTGGATAATATTTTGTTCTTAAGTCTAGCTCAGCAGGGTGGGTTGGCACCATCAGCCCTGTAACTAAAGCTAAACCATCTCTTTTGGTGTCTGAGTTGCCAAAAGTTAGGCCCTGTAAAGGCAAATCAATGAGTTTTTAGGATAACAATGGTTTCCATGTTTTGGTGAAAGTCAATGTTGATTTCTGCTTCTTAATTATCTCCAGTTTCTTGAAATCCTGCTTGAAATCTGCTCATTGACTTGAAAACATGAGTTATTTAGAAAACTGAGAGATCAATTTCACACAGGAGCAGGTTCTACTCCACTTTTTCTAGAACCAGCTGTCATGTAATTGTGCTTACACATTGATTTAGTTTAATGCTTCTGTGAACCTTCCCTTAGAATAATTTAAAGCAGAATTTTGAGGCAATTTCTTGAGACACACTTAAAATATAGTTTGAAAGATAACTGACTTAAAAGGTGTTAACTTGAAAGGTGCTTGGGTTGCACTCTCTAAGGTCAGTCATGATAAATGAAGCAGGGCCATGCATATAATGTATCTCACAGCTAAACACACGTGATGAAGAGATCTAGACATAGAAAGCTGCTTGGTTCTGGGACAGATTCCAAAGAAAAACAGAGCACTTTGCCTGTAAAAAACAAAATATTTTCTCCTGATGGATTGGCTAATACCACCCCGACATGGCAGACTGTAAACATATTTTGCTTTCTTCATAGCTCAGAAATTTTTTCCTTGAATGAAAACTTTTATTAAACACCGAGTCCTTGAACTGACTGTTGTTCTGGCTCTGGTCTTTAGGTTATTTTATTTAAATCTCTGAGCCATCTCAGCCATTTTGCTGCAGTCAGCAGTGTTGACACATCTCCATACACTGGAATCTACTCACTTCAGGATGCTTATCTGCCTGCAGCAGGAGCCCTGTTGCACTGAGCCCATGTTCCACGGTGTCTCTGGCCAGATTTTCTACTCTGTGCTGGGTCTTTCTGTGTTTTCCCCCTCACTGATCATGGAACATATCAGTGGGTATCTTACTGCTTCCCTGGACCAAAAGGGGAAAACTTGCAGAATAAATCCATGCTTGACTTATAAACATTTTATACTACAAAAATAACAAATTACTGTCTGTGATATGCACAGGGAACTTGCTTATATTTAGCTGTTTTCAGCTACTGGCAAAGAATGAAAACTTTTGCCTGCATGGAGTTCCAGCTGCTCTCCTCACCAAGCTTTTATTTCTCTTTGATGTTGCAGACAGAGCCCTCCATCCAGCTCTTGGCTAGCAGGATGGTCTTTTGGCCGCCAGTGGTCAGTTGAATTTTTCAAGCTCTTGCTTTCCAGGCTAAGATGCCTAATTTTCACATGCAAGAAATCAAATTCTGTCTATTGGTGTCAAAGTGCAATTAATCAGCTGTCCTCATGTATGCATCAAACATGGACAATCCCAAAGAGGAGAGCTAAAGGGTTAAATATAAAATGTAGAGAAGCCACTGAGCAGCTATTTTCCCTTCTGTACAGAGCGCTGTGCTATCACTGTGCTGCTCAGAGATAGGTGTGAGTGACACAGTGAAGTGGGCCCAGGAAGCACAATCAGCTTCAAGTCCCTTTCTCCTGCCAGCTCAGTTGCTCTGTTCAAAGAAGGACTGCAGAGTACAGAACACCAAGCCAGAAAAGCACATTCTGGGTATCAAAAGTCCAACTGATTGTTGACTTGACTGAACATTTTTCTGAATATGTCTGAATATTTCATGACCTATGGCGAGGAATTGCCAACTGTTGGATATGTCAGCCCAATATTTCTGAGGGTTACTACTCTGGTTGGAGTAACTTTTCCTAAAAATGACCCCCTGCCAAGACTAGATTCACCCTGCAAGCAAGCTCTGGCCCTCATTGCAATTCTTATTATATAAATGTAGTACCTTTTGTACTGACTTTTCTCCAAAATTATTTTAGTGCTTTGTGCTCAGTGTTCATCCAACAGCTATGAAGCCTCACTTCTCTTACCAGTGCCTTCATGTTAACCCTGAGGAAGTCTTGACACTGCCCAGTACCTCCCTTACCCAGCTGCAAAAGTGACCCATGACATTCACCTGCTTTAAGGAGGGCTTTCACATCTGCAGATGAGAAGCTTTATGTTGTGCAGAGATACTTTCAGTCACGGGAAAGGACACTGAATTTTTAAGAATGGACTATGATAATTAGTGTAAGCTCTCTTTTATACACAAATGTACAATATTATTTCAAATTAAGGAAATGTGATTTAGCAAATTGAATATGATGGGCAAAATACAAGTCTTGCAGAAAACAGCCTATGAAAAAAAATTTATTTATAATCATAACACCATTGATTCTGTGCATTACCTCATCCCTTACTACAGCTCTAATAATCCCTACCACGTGTCTATAGCTTTACTAACTAGCTAAAGACATCTTGAAGTGTGCCATATTATTCCATGACAAGAAACATAGTCATCTTTGATATGAATTTCATGTCAACAAGTCCCTAAGATACAAGCCAGGGTAATTTTAGAGAGAAGACCCAATCTGATGAAGAATTTGAAGACCTGCCATGAGCAATGGGTGTTCAGCATAACAAAGAAAGCGTCAAAATATGACTAAGGGGGATTGTGCCACATGACAAAAGGAGCTGAGAGGCAAACTTGTGCTTCTCCAAGCTCCTTTTGTCCATCATGAGATGGAAATTCTGGGTGTTACTGATTATCTGTGTTAGCTGTTTTTTCATGCACCAGAAAACAACAAGAAGCTTCCCAAATTTTGAAATACTTCGTTTTGTGGGATCTGTCAAGAAGGGATGTCTTATGCCCTATTGTCTGCTATAAAATCCAAGCACAATGGCTTCATGAAACTGGGACAACTAACACATGTAAAGGGAGCTTGTGGTCATGTCTCGGGAGGTAACTGCTGAAAATGTATTTCAAATCAAGACAACTATTTTCATAATGTTTAATTGACTCTGCATTCTTAGCCTGTCTTTTAGATCTTATTAACACAGCCCAGAATCTTTCAGTGGGAAATATCTACCTACATCTGGTTTTAGGAAGCAATTGCAGATGGTCATCTGTTTTTGGAGGATCTCAGAAAGTGGAGAGCAAGTGCTTTGGAGTAGACCTGGACATGAACTAGACTTGGACAGGACAGCCCTGGGAGAACGGCAGCCTCTGGGCTGTGGAGGTGACTCTGTCCAGCCTGCAGCAACAGAAATGGTGCCCAGCTGTTCACCTCCCCAGGCTGTGCAGATGTTGACAACTTGTTGACAGAGCTACTGATGAGGTCAAGCACTGAATGTGCAACAGCGCTCAGTCCTTCACCCATTCTCCTCTGTTATGCTGGCACTTGAGATCCCAGCTGGAAGTACTCTGAACTGGTGTGGATGGGAGAGGATGCTTCTGGTCTGTTGAAGAAGACTTCAGCATCATCAAATTGCTGTTCCTAGTAGACAGCAACTTTCAGCTTTGACAGAGCACTTGAGGGAAATGGTTAACATAAAGAGAGAGCTGAAATGTTTTAGTATCTTGTTGGGAACTTATTTTGGCATTGGATTCAGATGGTGAAATATAATGTTTCCTTTGATGCTGTGCCACATAGAGGGGGATTGGAGATGATTTGTCCCAGAACAAACTAGCAGTAGATGCTGCACAGATCTGACTGGTGTGCTGCAGCTACAGGCTGATGTTAAACTAAAACACAACAGAATAGAGGCTGAGGGATGCAAGGATGAATAATGCAAAGACCAAGAGATGCAAAGACACTGAAAAGGTGCAATGATGAGAGATCTAAAGACAGAACAGATGACAAATTGGATGCCAGCACAAGAGGTTTGGAAGTTATGTTGTGTCTACTGGCCAGAAAAGAAGCTGTTTCTATCAGCTTTACTTTTAGAGAAAATAAAAAAAATATTCAAATGAGATTAAAAGTAGGATGTTGTAGCATTTAATAATTTTCATACTTAAATCTCATTTAACACTATGTGTTTACTACATTGGCCGCATGCAGAATGCGAAATCAATGTCTTAAATTGGTAGAGACAAAGCAAATATCATTAGGGCAATTCACACGGGCTGTCCTGGCACTTGGCACTAATTTACTTAAACATCAAGACCACCATCTTTTTGTTCATAGTCTGCACACAGGATATCTGCTGCCAGGAAGATACTTTAAGATGGAACAAATTATTGCTGTCTTAGACAAAACAAGTGATGAACAAAAGAAAAACATAATCCACAATTGTTTTCTGAGAAAATAAACCTGGTCCTTTTTCCAAACTGTTGGTATATTTCAATTTCTCAGCTGGATTTTTTGCTTTTTTAAAAAATACACTCTGTAATGACAATCCCCAAACAACTCCCTAAATTCATTTTTGCTTGAAGAAGTGCACAAGACCACACACAGCTGTTGTAGGGTTTCTGTGCCTCCATCCTGCCCCAGCCTGAGTTGGGGTATGTTAGAGACACTTCAACAGCCCCCATTCAGAAAAAGATAATGCTGTGGTCAGAAAAGAGAGTCAAAATATTGTAAAAAGGCAACTGAGTCTCTAGCTCTGCTATTATCAACATATCTTTTAATTTAATAATCTCTGAGGCTTTAGCAGAGGATCCATCCTCTCAGAGATTTTATTATCAATATCACTGGTTTTGCTTTGTCAATAAGAGAAAAAAACCACGAGAAAAAAAAATTCATTTGCTAGTGGTATTTGAGCTTCAATTAAATTTGCTAGAATAAGCCCCACATAGCCAGATATTTCAGGAAGAGTCCATTCATGTGTGAAAGGACTCAACATGGCAAAAATGTACCTAATGCAAAGTCCTTGCTTCTGAGTCTCCTTTCACAAGTTGTCTGCATAGGAACCATGTGTTTGAAAATCCAGGTATCTGCAAGGTCTTTCTAAAATTATAATCCCCCCTCCTACCTGGATGGTCCCTTATGGGATGTTTCAAAACTTCAAAACTAAGTTGGATATAACCATGAAGAAAGCATGTATGGTGAACACTATCCCAGTAGCATGTGTTGAACAGGTGGGTTAGCAGACTTATCTCTAGGATGGAAAATAGCTTTCCAGTTTATGGGTTTGATGCAGAAGTCTTAAAGGCTTCCTCACATTTCTACAAGCTGAAAAATTAAATCCCAAAGGAGTAAAGCTGCTTTTAAAATATAGCCAAAATATGTGTTTCCACACTCTTGGTTTCTCCTATTATTTCTCATGCTATATATGTATTCACAGTGCCAATAAAATAAAGAATTACTCTGAATTTCAGAAGAACCTACCTGCTGGAGACCTGAACAAACTTTCCTCTGCTGGGAAAAGCAATTATTCTGTCTTGTCCTACCTGGCTTTTCCACGTTCACAAAGCAGAAGTCTGTGTTGCCAATCTTTTCACACCTCAGAAATACAGTCATGAGTCTACCTGATATTTGTTTTGTATGCCTATGGTCCCATATGGGCTGCTCGGCTCCTACTTTTCTCAGAAAATGGCAAGGAACAACAATAGCCCCTTTCCTGGAAATTTCGTGTGCTTTACTCCTGCCTCCCCAGAGAGCTGCTCACGCTTGCTGTGACTTCTGAAGGGCTCACTCAGAAGTCCAAGAACAGTTGAGAGAAAAGCCCAGAGCATTCATCAAATGCAGGGGATGACTGACTGGGGAATGGCAAGTAGCTTTCTAAAGGCCCAGCTACAACAGACAAACCTGTTTCAGAGCACAAACATAAGAAAGTCTAGTCCTCAGGTCACATTTCTTACTCCCACACCCCGTATTCCTGTGTGAAGGGTGGAACACATCCCATGCTGTGCTGGTTGCCCGAGTGCTGCTCAGCTGGTCCAAGCCACTCAAGCAGCCTCATTCAGCAGCCAGTGGGAGACAGTGGTATTTCCAGATAGTGATTTACTCTTCAGTGCTCTGATTCCACAGTGCAGCACCAACTCTTTATTTCTCTTTTCCTCTGGCAAGTGCTTTCCTTACCTAGGGCAGAGGTATCAGGGGTTCCCCAGGATTGGTGAGCCATGGGCAGGAAACCCACCCAGCTCCCACACAAGGGTGTAGGACTTCAGTATCCTTTAGGAGAAATAGGAACAATCCCTTTCTAAGGTGATATTTATCAAATAAATAATTCACTTTTCTGGCTCATTTGTTTGCTTGTTGTCACACAGCCATTGAAGTTTTAGTGCTTTTCCTCAGTTATGAGGCTCTACAGGCATCCTTCCTGCCATTTAAGCTGCTCATACTGCTTTTGTTAATCACTGTTTTGTGAAGGCCAGAGGTTTAAAAGACACTGATGTCACGTAATTCAGCAGAATAGAGCTGCCAAGAGCAAACCAGCTGGATGTGAAGGCCATGGTCACTATAAGGACATCATGTGAAGCTGCCTATAGAGCAGTAAGATGCTTTTTTCTGAGAAGCCTGTGCTGAGGCAAAAAGGTGCCAACTGCTGAATGATCAAGACAGGCCTTTCTAGTTTCTCATGGAGTATCTGGGTTTGTAAACTTCTACTCACGTGGAAAACATAATTCTTGCTCTTGAGGAGGTAACAAGGATAAATCACCAGGTATCTTCTGACATGTCCCTTCCTCCAGCTTCAGAGGGCAACACCTTACCTTGGACTTTAATTCTCCTGGGAGTTTTGCAGGAAGAAAAGGTTGCATGATGATTACTGAATAAAGAATAAACTGTTGTTCCACTCTAAATGAACTCTGAGCTGTTCAAGGAATTTCTTTTTGTCCTTGACTGATCTTTCCTTTAGCTTCTTTAGCCCTTTCCAATTTTGCATTTTCAAACACAAAAAAATTCCATGTTGACCTTTTAGAGGGGGCACTGTATTGCAATGTTCTAGCAGTATTGTCTTTAGTTCAGCAGTAAATCATGCAACTCCAGGATATGGGAAACTGTGGACGTGATTTCTGGTAACACACAGTAGTATTCCTTTCTTGTTGACCCTGATTTCCCTTTCCTTCTAGCAGAGTTGTGTGACAATGTCTGATCCAAAGCTGCATTTTGAACTCCTGTGGCTGTCATCACTATGAAGGAGGCAGAAATCAATGAAGCAGAGAAAATGCTGTGGGCACAGCAATCAGCAGCCACATTTTCATTCCACCCATGCTTTTTGCACGCTTGTCCCTCAAGTGCACAATGTTTCCCCATGCTCTTGCCATGAAATAATGGCAGAAAGGGGTTCCCATCAAGAAAAAGCCTGTGTGATAAAGGCAAATGATACACAGCTGACATGTGAATCATATTTCCTGGTGCAGAGTTACAGATTTTCTGATGTGCAGCCAGGTCCATGTCCCATTTCTCTAGTGACTCCTGTTTCACCATAGACATCCTGTCTGCACTTTCCTGTCTCCAGGGAGGACAGCAGTTCTCTTGGGTTTCTGAGATTCCATCTGCTAACTTGATGTAATGATTTCCTCTGTGAATTCTGGCATGCATGAATGTTAATTATTTGCAAACTTTGATAAATATATTCTGAAAGGTATTTGATTGTAGCCAGAATAAAAGACATCAAGAACTTAGGGGAAATTTTCCATAAATAATCAACATAAGAATGATTTTATGGTTGTGGAACTAGCGAAAGGCTCAGACGTAGATTTAGGCTCCAGTTTTGCTACTGGCTCTAGTGGTGTGATGTAACCCAGAGAACAGCAGGGTATCTTCTTAACAGATCCATTAATGATCTGCATGGTGGAGCAGAGTGCACTCTCAGGGTCACATGTAGCTTTATAGCAACACTCAGTTAAAATCTGATTATTAGGGAGCAGAGTAAGGAGGTGAGCAGTGCAGATTCCTGCTCCAGAACTGAGGAATCAGGGCTGTGCAGTGCAGAGGGAAGGCATGAGAGTCTGGTTTGGGGTGGCAGAAGTCAGAGGAAATTACAGCAATGATTTTGTGCTTCCAGTCAGGACTTTCAAACAGTTTAAAAGGCCATCCAGAGAGACTCTGCCCCCAGTTTTATTATCAAATAAGTTCACCTGGGTGTTGGGTACTTGAGTTAAATGAATGCTTCCCACTGATACTCCCACCACCCCATGCCAGGAGTTACTGCCTTTTCCGGGTCCTATGAAATAAACTAGATAAGGAATGAACTGAATTAGTTATATAAAGCCGGACGCATACTGAAAATCAGCTCTGTGATCTGGAGCAAAAAGTCTGGGGTGGCTGAGCAAACTGGCCTCCACTTTGGTGACAGTGTTGTAACCACAATTTCTGAGTGATGGTAAGGCACTGGAATACCTCACCATGTTCTCTTCATGCACAATTCTTTTTGACTGTCTTGAACACTGGAAATTTTCTGTAATATATGTACCTAGAAGATTGGACAGACAGTTGAAGATGTGTCAAAACTGACAGTATTTTCAGACTTTTCCTCTGACATTTTGACACGAAACAAAGTCTACTACTTAAGAAAATTATATTTAAATAACCATTAGAAATAATTTTAGAACAGAATTACAAATAAATATTTAGTATTTGCATTTTTTAGAATACATCTTGCATTAACTTTTAAAAAAATTTTAGCAAAATAACCAAGTTTAGTTTTCACTTAAGCTTAGAGATGCAGGTGGATATTGACTGCACATCCCATTTTCAGGGGATAAATCCTAATGTCCTGAAAAGACACTTGTTATAACCAAAACCATCTGGAAATACTTGCACTTATTTTAACTTCAGTTTTTCCTAGTTATCTAAAAAGATCACACTGTACTTGCTTAAACAAAACATTGAAAAATGCAGTTGTCATCCATTCTATTCCTCCTGTAGCTGAACACTTTGTTGTTTTATAATAAATGGTGACATTAGTTCATATCATGTGATTAAAAAGGATTCATCACACATTAGAGCCCATAATCGCAGCCTATAGTCTCATTTTAACATTTCTCACTGGCATATCCTACTTGACCCTGCTTACTGCAGCACTTCTATTATGCTGTCTAAAAGGACAAGAGGACTGAACAGAAACAAAAATGCAGGGGTGAACATTGCTTTCACACTCACAGCTATGTGTTCAGTACTGTTATAGCTCTCAATGAATAGAAGAAATCTGGAGTCTGGCCAACACCGCTCGATAGAAATCTCCATCTTCCAAAAAAAATGTCCTGATGTGTTTAAAATAAAGTGACTGGCTAAACCAGTGAGCAAGAACTTTCTTTCACAGAACTATAGGACACCAGTGAAGACAACCTGATTTAATACAGCACCAGCTTCATGCTTTATGCACTATCACTGTTTAGTGGTGTTTATTTTCTTTCTTGGCACACTGGTAACGTATGATAAGGTTGAAGGTTTCTGATTAGATCTTGATGTCTAGGTTTGCAATAGGTAATGCAGCATTGATGTATTGCTTAGGAAAGAAATCAAGATATAATAAAGCAAAAATGCACCTTCGTGGGTCAATTTTGTTACAGATGGCAACATGAAAATAGTTTTCATGCCTTTATTGAGTGATATGAACAACTAAACCAGGTCTTTCTTTGTTTATATCTGTGTTTTTGCTATCTTTCAAGAGGTCTGCGTATCAAACCAAGGTGAAGAGAAAAGGTAGTGAGGTGCTGCCTGAAGCTGAGCACACAGTTTGGGTAGAGCTGAACCACAGGCAGGCTGGTGCCGAGGTCTCCTGGCGAGGGCAAAGGGGCAGGGAGGCTGCTGCTGGCACAGGAGGGCAGGCAGCTCTCCCTGCTGGGGGACAGGGAAGGAGGGCTTCACCTGCAGCCCCAGGGCTGTGCCACAGCCTGTTTGCCTTGTGCTGCGTGAGACCTTCCAGATGGAAATATGGTGAGGAAGCCCAAACTCAAAAGAGATCTCAGCCTGAGGTTTAGACTGGACATTTCTGCTTCCCTGATACTTACATTTAGTTATTTTTATTCGTCATGTCCACACTGCTTTGCTACAGACTCTGCCACCCACCTCTCCATGGCAAACCTGCTCGAGGCAGGGCTGGCTTGGGGCACTGTGGGAACTGTTTTCCTGCTACCTCAGGGCTGGGCATTTTGTCTTGTATTTTTTTATTTAGCGTATTTAGAACAGCCTTACAGCAGCAGGTCCGAATGAAAGCTGTAGGTTGAGTACATGGTGTGGCACAGTGGTGAGGCAGCAAAGCTTCCCCTGCTATGCTACACTGCTTCTGGGCCTCAGTGTGTCCTTCTGCACCTTTCTGAGCTAAATGTCTGGCTCAGCCAATTCAACTCATCTTCTGAACCAAATCTTCTCCAGCTTTGCTGAAATTCAGGTCCTCAGTGATGGTCAGTGCCTACCCATTGGCAATTTCCCTTCCAGAGGGAAAAAAAATACCAATCAATCTGAATCACAGCATCTCAGTTTCTTCATTTTAAAACCCTACTACACAGCATTTTGCTCCTCTCTCAATTGCTCGTGTTTTTTTCAGTGATGAAGGGACAGTCTGTCCTAGTGGCCTCTTTTTCACTTGGCAAAAGCAAGGTAGGCTCAGGCATTCCCCAAATCTCTCACAGCCCTCAAAAAATGTTGTGTACAAACTCCCTAGCACAGAAAAACCACATGAGACATCCCACAGGCCAAAGTATTTTACATTTCCCATGGGGGACATTGTTCAGGTTTTCAAATTTAAACAGAATCTTCTCTGCTCATTTTGCAGAAGCTGATTATCCTGCCAGGGACTTTTTTTTTCACATCGTTTAACATATTTTTCATTATATCTTCTAAAGTTCATTTTCAGGACTGCCTTATCATGGATCTCTTTTATTCTTCCAGTGTGGCTGATGATATGCTGCCTTTTGCTGAGTTTTCACAGTCCTGTTGTGTCTCAGCTCTCCTCCTAGCTGGATCCATCCCCGTGGGCCAGTCAGCTGCTGTCCCACTTTGCTCACACCTGGCCATGCATAGGGTAACACCTGAGTAGGGTCTGGTGTGGGAATCAGTGTGACCATTCCTGCAGCTGGGAAAGGAACCTGCCCACCAAACACAGATCCTTTTGCTGGCTACCAAAGAGAGCTGCTCCTTCCAGAATCCATCTCCCACTGGTGTTATTTTACCACTGAATCAGCATTTATTCAGAAAAAGTAATACTTAAATAATTAAATAATAATTTCCAGCACTTACATAGAGGTAGTTCCTGTACTATCCAACCTCCTCATACTCTGTTGCAGCCAGGTGACTAAGGGAAATTTTATTACTTTGGTTTTCAGGTTTTGATTTTGTTTGCCCACAGCCATACAGAAAAACCACAGAGCAGCCAGCTCAGGAAACTCAAGCTCATATGGACTATGAAAGCAACCAGATATGATATGGCTGTCAACACAGAAATAATCCTCTAACAACCCTTCATGACAATGCTACCCAACAAGTTACATTTCTTTAAAAAGAAGTTTATGCAGCAGTGGGGGAAGATGTTGGCAAACCCTTTTAACTTTAGCACAGTAGTGTTTGATCCCTATATTCGTGGTTAGTGCTTGTTTTTGTATCATATAGTGCTTAGTACAAATGCCAGAGATTAATGTGGCTTTGTATTAGCTCCCTACATCCGTGACTAATAAGTCCTGGGCCAGTTAGAGCTTCCTTATTTACCTATATCAGTGATTAATATGTACTGGCAGATGACAGTTTTGAAAACAAAGTAAGTGTGCCAAAGCAAAGAATGATAAGAAAAGTGCATAATGACCTGACCACATATTTGAGATACTCTTAAGTAAGAAAGATTCATTAGAAGATCTGGAAGTATGAAAGGGAAATTTATGGAATGAGATGTTCCCAAACAACCACCAAAGACCCTCAAGAGACCCCTGCTCATATCCAAATAAGTCCATAGATATAATTAGCATATATGGATGTATTCAAGAAATGTAATGAATATGTAATAGGAATGTAGAAAATAAGTGTTGGTTTCATGAATATAACCTGGTCTGTCAGGCTGCTGGGTGTGCACTCAGGTGGAGTGATCCCCAGGCACCCAGTGGTGTCCAGCTGGGCTTGGTCTCCCAGCATCTCTCCTTCCAAGCTGAGGGAGTGAGTGATGAAATCACTGTGCTTGGTTCAGTCCTCCACACCCGATACCCACACACCCTGTGGCTGGGGTGGCTGCAGGCCTCCTGCAGTGCTCTGCTGCCTCACTTCATTTCTGTCTTGTCTGTCAAATTAGAAAGAAAAACGTGCAGTGTGAAATTCCCATAACTCACCAAATGCTTTTAATTGTGTGGTTTTGTTTGAATTTATATGGTTAACATTGGCTTTGTCTTGCCCTGCTTTATTATAGCACAGGGAACCAGAAGCACTGAAAATAAAGTTCAGGAAAGTAACAGAATTGAAATCAGATAATTATTTTCCCTGTCATTCTTAAACAAAATCAATTTTCTTCTTGAAATCTTTTGCTTACACAGTTAACAGAACCCTGTAATTATTGTATCTCATTTCACTCTAATAAGAAACCCTCTGGGGCCTGCATTGTCCGTGTTCCTGAGTTTTCACAGAGTTAACAAAAATGTGGCTACACCAAGCTTTCATTGTGTGTGGTGTCAGGGATGCTCTGTGGGCTTTGTTGGGCACTGGCTGCACTCACGCCCACGTGACCGTCTCAGACACCTCTCACAATGGCATAAAAAGGCTCTCGTCTTGTCAGCAACACCAAATTTGTCAAAAAAAGAAAGAGAAATACTTCAAACAATTGTCTTCTTTTGGAAGAGCATATATTTTACTAAAAGCTCTGGTATATTATTTGTCTTTTAATGCTGTTTTGCCTCAATGAGAAACACACCATGGCTGCACTGTGGACTCCTTCCCTCATGCATCACCAGCTAATTCAGCTGGCACTGCCAGTGAGATCCTTCTGCAGCCCTCAGAACACTGAATAACTGAAAATTATGATTAAAATTACTACAAATTATGTCATTAATACATTATAGCATTATAAAAGCTACCTGCCTGCTGACATTGTTTCTTCCGTGAAAATGACAGTCAAACTTCTAACTAAAACATATGGAAGTCAAACCTGGCAGACTATGGCACTATAAAATATACAGGTTAATGTTCCCTTTTACAGGGAAAAAGACTGATTTAATTCTTACAGTAACTGAGAAACAGAATCACCACAATATGCCTGCAGATCTGTGTACAAAGCTCATGGAAGCCATTGGCATTGCTCTCCTTTCCTGCAGCCACCACTCTCAGCAGCAGGTGATTCAGTTTAAAAAGGCTAAAAGACATGTGGCATTTTTGTATTTAAGAAATATTGTTTGGCATTGAGGAAAAATGTAGTTATCATGCAAAATTCTTCATTTGAAAGTACTATTTTTTGTTCTAAGAGAAATGTTAATTTGTCTTGAGTGCGTTATACACACTCATGTTTCATTTATTGTGATCCCAGTGGGAGAAACTGCTCAGAAACAGAATCATGGAATAGTTTGGTTGCTCAAAGCCCCACCCAGCCTGACTGTAAATCTTTTCAGCAATGAGCTATCCACCGCCTCTCTGGGTAACCTGTTCCAGTTTTTCACCACCCTCATTGTAAAAAAAGTCTTCCTTACATCTAGTCTGAATCTACTCTCTCTTATATTAAAAACGTCACCCTTGTCCTATCACTACAGGCCCTGCTAAAAAAAATTTGTTCCCATCTTTCTAATAAGCCCACTTAAGCTCTCCTTAAGAGCTTTCTCTTCTCCAAGCTGAACAATCTCAGTTCTCAGTCTTTCCTCATAGGAGAAGTGGTCCAGACCTGAGCATCTTTGTAGTTCTCCTCTGGACTTGCTTCAACAGCTCAACACCTTCCCTGTGCTGAGGACCCCATAACTGGATGCAAATCAAGTTGCTTGTGGGCTAAAAATGATGCTTGAAAAGATTGGTTTTCTGTGTCTCATATCCCTGCTATACCTAAATAAGGGTGTTTTTTTTCTCAGAAGTTAAAATATTGACCTGATGAAAACATTGGGTTTTCCTGAATTGGACCCAATTACCAGGTACTTTGATGGGCATCCTGGGTTAAATCCTCCTTTTGACCCTGTCAATTCTTCACCTTTCTTATCCACAGACAGAGAAACCACAGGAGCTTTCACAGAGTCCAAACCATGACTTACTATAATCATGGTCTCCATTTGCAGAGCCAGCAAAGCTGTTTCAAAGTCCTTCACTCCTGTGCTGGTTACCTTCCTGAGACAGGGAAGTTTGATCTATTGATTCCTGTATGACAGTTCAGCAGGGATGGTCAGAAATGATGGGTTATATATGCTCAACTTCAAAACCTTTTCAAAGAAAAAGCAACCCCAGCCTTTAAAGGCTTCCCAGAACTCTCCCTGATACCTGCGTTTTCTGTAAGATACAGTTTGGGAAGCTGACTGCTGATTCCCTCCAGGAAGTTGAGAATCACATAAAACCAGGTTGCAGCAGAATTTCCAGAGCTGCATTCAAATGAGCCAGCTTATGCCAAATTCCCTGTCTCTCCCATGCACTCCTAGGGTCTGCCAGGAACACCAATTAGGGGAGCTGGCAGAGGTGTGAAGATCAGGAGCCCTCAGCATGTCTGATGCAGCTGTCACTGCTTCATCCCTTGTGAGTGGGAGATTTCCAGCAGGACATGGGAGTTACTCTATTAGTGAGAAGGAACAGGAGCAGCCAAACACCAGAGCAAACACTAAACCAGGCTGGTGTTTCCCAGGACAGGCACATCTGGCAACAGCAGCAGCACCTCACCCCTCAGCCTCCTCCACCAGACCAAATGCAGCCCCCATTGCATCTCTGGTACATGGTGGAAGTGAGATTAACAACGACACTAACAAATCTTTTTCCTCCTGGTAGTTTTAATCTCAGAAGATGACAGCAGCAAGACACAACTCTCCCTTAACTTGGGAGCCTCCTTCCCTATGCTGGTAACAACTGTGCCTTTGGGAAGGCAGAGCACAAAACAAGTCATAAATGATCTTGTTTCTCTGAGGCCCTTTTACCTCATTTGCTTCTTCCCGCCCTGCAGAAATCAGTCCCAGGTTGCTGCTGAAGGAGTAGAAGGAGGCAGAATACTTGCTTCAAACAAACAAACAAACAAACAAACAAACAAGCAAGCAAACAAAGTCACTTTCTTGCATTTAAAAAAAGCAAAGAATCTACACTCTATACATTATTTCTGTGATGGCTCTCCTGATGCAAAAATACATCCATCCTTATATAGAAGACTTAGCAGTGCTCCTCCTCCCTGAGATCCCACCCCAATGGATTTCTGCAGAATAACAAAATACTGTTGAGGCCATTGCTCTTCTTGTTGATTTTTATTTCTTTTGCTGAACAGTTCGTTCCAACACCCCTTGCTATTCACTTCCTCCCTGCTGAGCTCAAGCAGTCCAAATTGTTCAGGCCGTGTTCCCAGAAAATCCTTTTCACAACTGTGTTGTGCTGTGGTCCTCAGTAAGTTCAGTAACTGCAGCACTAAATCTGGCCTCTTGTTAAACTGACTGCAGAGCCACCAAGGAATTTCAGAATCAGAGAATACTCTTGGTTGGAAATGACCCACAAGGATCATCGAGTCCAACTCTGAAGTGAATGGCCCACACAGAGATCACAGCATGACCTTGGCATTATTAGCACCATTCTCTAACCAACTGAGCTAATCCCTGGTATTTCACAGGACTCTCTCTTGTTCTGGCAAAGTATGGAAACTTAACTCACCAGTGGCCTGTGGTTCTGAAGTTTTAGTTGATGTGAGGAGTTACTCTGAACCCCTTCCTTCTCTTCCTTTGTGGGATTCTCCAGTTGAAGCTGGAGAAGAAACCACGTTGTATCTTGACAAGACATTGATGATACAGATGAGAAAGACCTCCCTTGAGGGTGAGCACACTCTTTTTATATGTGCCAAAATACACACTGGACACCACCTCTGGTGATGAGGTGGTATTTAATTACAAGAAATACTTTCTGCCTGGAGGTTCTCAAGAGATGGCTGCTTCAGCAGGAGCTCTTCAAGATAAAGGGATGTGTATAGGAACAGATCTGTCCATTGCTAAAGGTGCCTGGGCTCCTGCTCTCCAACCAGCCCAAACTGAATGCACACACTGGCAGAGAATTCAAAGGCCTTTTCAGTTCCCTCAGCTGACATTAGGGCCAGACACTGCTCTTCCTCCTGTTCTCTTTCAAACTTGCCTTTTCTTATTTATTATGTTTTAAAAATTTCACCTTTAATCCCTGCTGGTCACTGATACGGCCAGAATTCATCAGAGGGGAAAAAAAAGGAACAAAATACCTCTTCATTTCTTAAGTTTATAGAAATCAGATTATAAATCTTCCTGTATTTATTCTTTTGGTTACCACATCAGCGTTCTTACATACTAATGTGGATGACACATAGGGGGTTGGAGAAACGACAAACAGAAAATATTTCAAGATATAAAGAGGAGGAAAGATTTTTTGAATTAAGTTTTTTTGCAGAGGTATCGAGGCTGATGATTTTGCAGTGATGGCAGGGCCCCTTCCTTTGCCTTAGTGACACAGCTTTTTACTGAGCTGAAAAGCTCTCTTCACTTCCAAGTAGGGTATTTTAAAAATGTTAATTAAAGACTAGAAATGCAAATACTACACATATTGCCTTGTATAATGTTCACTGAAAGCAGAAAAAACCTTCATGACTTGAAGTAATCTTCATGACTTACTCAGCGAACATACTAAGAAATAAAATAATATTTAGTATTTTAAACCAGTAGAGCACTTTCAGTGTTTTGGCACAAATAAAATGTCAGCATTTCAGATTATACAGATGACAAGGATGTTCCCATTCCTTTGCCTGAAAAGACATGGAGGTTTCATGTTTTATGAACCAGAATTGTAGTATAAAAACAAAACAGAGTAGGCACTTACAACTACCTAGCACATTGTACATGACACAAACCACTAATGCTTTGAACAATCCCACTTCTGTGACTGTGAACCAGAACAACTATTTCAATAAATAAACAAATTCATAAAT
Organism: Petroica traversi; assembly: GCA_025920805.1. Lineage (NCBI taxonomy): Eukaryota > Metazoa > Chordata > Aves > Passeriformes > Petroicidae > Petroica > Petroica traversi. The sequence goes on from JAHLSL010000023.1 coordinate 11,997,956, forward strand.
AAAGGAAGAAGATACTATTAAACTTAACTCTCTTTGTACTGGGCAGAAGGTCCATCCTTGAGGAGTTCTTCTGAGAGAAGCCAAAGCAGCCTGCTCCTGCTTGGGAACACCTAGCCACCAAAACAATATAAATTTTTTTTTTAATATACAAATTGAAACCCAGGAACAGGTATAACTCAAAGAAAGAGCTGGTTTAATGTAAGGTTTTGTTCTTCCCAGACCTCTCAAGTCCAAACTACTGTCTCTCCTGCTTGGCATCCATGGGCTTTGCCTTCCACAGGTTTCACCTCCCGCACAGCAGTGGGCACCCAATGACAGAGGGACTGATTTTCAGTATCTGCACTTCTATCAAACACTAATTTTGGACCAAAGCAGATAATACACAGGAAAAATTCAAATCTGGGGAACAATTCTAGGAAGCTTTCAGCTCTCACGTCAGGAAGAAACCAGCAGCATTGCTGCTGCCTTGACATTGTCCCCTGCCCCATGGCAGGGTGGCAGCCAGAAATGGCCCTCACCAAGTGCCACACGCCACCTCTCCAGGAAATGCCACGTTCCAGAGAAAGCAAAACTCAGATCATGTTCGTGTCTCATTCAGTGTGATTCCTGGAATTTGAAAAAGCAGTTGAGTAAGAAATCAAAGTTGAGCTTCATCTTCTTATTTTCTTTTTCCATTTGCTATTTGCAAACATCTGCAGAAATTGCTCTGCTCAGAAGTGTTTGCAGGACTGGCACTGACCCTGGTTTGCCTGGGTAAAACCATGATTCATGAGGGGAACAGCAGAGTTTGAGCACTCATGTCATAGATTTTCCTTGCTATGACAAACAAGAGGGTTACTCTGTGGCTCCTTGCCAGTAGCCACCCTCCTGCCAGCAACAGAAGAAATGGCTGATGGTGTCCTTGAAGGATTTTTTCCAAGAACTCGGTTATCTTCAGAGATTTTCTTCTTTCATTTCACACACCAAGCAAAACAAAACAAAACCAACCACAAATAAAGGGGGAAAAAATCATACCGGAGATAGAAAAACATTTCATGGAACAATCAGTAGAAGTGCTGCAAAACCTCATCAGGACCTGGGACACATCCTTCCCTGCTCAAATTATGCACTTGCAAATGTGCCATCCACAACTGTTGTACCAGTAGCTTTATTCCACAAAGATCATCAGTTCTTGGATGAGGAACCAATTTTCCAAATATATGTATTTGGAAACACCAACACACCGATTTCCTGAAAATAAAACTAGCCACACAAAAAATACATACCTCTTTTCCACATCCACCAAGCATACAGCAATTGCTGGGTGAAAAGCTCTGAGCCAGGAAGTTGTAACAGGGGTCAGAAGCTCAGAAGGCTCAGCAGAAAGTACAGACACAAACCCCAGCCTCAGTTTCTAAGTACGTGCCCCATCATATGCTGGGCCCAAGTGCTGTGGCTTGTGTGCTGGGGCTTTTGGGTTTCAACACTTCAAATTCAAAAGCTGCCAGAGGAAAAGATTTATTTCTCACTTGAGAAATTGGAAATTGCCATACATAAGCAAGCCCCTGGGGACAGCAGGCACACAAACCCCGTGGTTTAGTTCTAGCACTAAACAAAGGGTAGCTCAAACTTCCACAACATCATTAACCTTTGGTGCTATAATCCAGAGACTTGTTTCACCTATGATGACCAAACACCTCTTACATCTCAGTAACTTAAGCTCCCACTCCACTTATTCTGCAACACACTCAGTCCTGCATATAACATGTATTATATAATGCACAACATGAGCGCAATGAACTGAGGAGTGGATGCTTAAAAAAATGGTAATTAAATTATTTAACTGCCATTCCTAATGGTAACAGACAAAAATGGGAAAGTGTAGCAGAAAAAAACCTCTCCTGTGTAATAAAATAGGTCAGCAAAAATGGGTATGGGATGAATTCCTACCACCACTCGTGCCTTTTTCTCTTCATCTCACACACCCCCTCGTGGGACTGCAAGGTTTATGGTCCACCTTTCCTGTTTTCTCCACATTTATAATGCCTCTCATAGGACAGAGCTATAGATACTAAGAAAACAAATTTTGCTGCACTGTAGAGTCCCACATTAATTAAAGGTAATTAATATTGTACACAGTGAAATTATTTCATGACAATCTTCAGTTCAATAAAAATCAACTGTTGTAATTCATGCTTAGTTTCCTAATTACAAAAAGCTGCATCATTCTCATTGACTGAACACAATTACAGATTAAAAAGATGACTAACAAAGTAAATTTATTTTCTGAAAATGGCATGAATTTTTCACTGTCTCTCACACTGAATGGTATTTTCTATGTAATTTTCTTACTGCTGCTGTATAACTTTCTTAGGTCTTAAGGCTAATACTTCAGCTGGGAATTGTTCAAAACTTGATCTGACAGCAAGGAGATGCAGAGCACATGTTGGCATGACTGGAGAAGTCAGGAAAACCCTGCCAGGACTGGAGTGCAGGGCTCTGTGTGGGCAGAGTGCTGTCCCCACACTGCATTTCTCAGGTGAGCACTGCCAGAGCTCACAGGGCTGCCCACAACAGCCAGGGTGCCACTTCACAGCCTCTTACAGAGGGAGGTGAGGGCAAGTTCTTTAGACACATCACTACCTGAAAGCTGTGTTCCTGTGCAGAACACAGCACCATATTTTATTCTGCACAGCAGTGCACATGTAATTCATTGACATCAACCTTATTCTAGTCCAGCTGCTGACAGTTCTGACAAAGAAAAAAAAGGGTTTGCCCTGAACTCCTAATTATTATAAAATTGCATGTCTTTATTTTTTTCAGAACTAAGGTATTTTATTGCATTTTGCATCACCATTCAAATTCAGGAATGAAATGCATACATCGAGCCATGATGCAGACTTGACTGCAACATCTCTGCAGTTTACAACGTTCAATCTGAACACATGAACCACTTGAAAAACATTATTGCTCATGATGGAATAGCTCCATCTTCTGGAGTAAAAGTTATTTTCTTGAAAACTGTCTGCATTTCCAACATGGATCTATATGTAAAAATATCTATTTCAAAACCCCACTTGGATATTTTTACTGATAGCAGATGAATCTTGGGTAACAAATGGAAGGAATTAATGACAATAATGTGGTTTCTGATACATTTAGGAAGCATTAATTATTTCCTCCTGATGCTGAAAATGCCTATAGATTGCTCAACATGCCACTTTAAGACTGACCTTACTATTTAAGAAATAACTTCAACCTGATTTTGAGGACAAGAATTTAAAACTCTTGCTTAAGACAAAACACTTAACATATATATTTAACTTTCAGATTCACATTAAAGGTGTGCAGTTTTACAAAAGTGTGTTTGTGATTAAACACTGCTGTAATCAGGGAGCAACAGAAGCTCTGCTGAAGTACCCAAAGTCTGAACTGCAGAGAAGGGGCTGCAAGTGATCCTTACTGCTATTTATCAAAACACTTAAGTTATGTTTAAACTAAATACTTTATATTTCATTTTATGCAGGTAATTAGCAATGATTCCCATATGTAAATTTAACTTATGGTCAAGTCAGGTGTTAAAAAGAGACCAGAACAAAACAATGACTACAATTCCTGATTCCATCCCTTTTATGTATCACTGGCATTTTCTATGGCTGCTATTTGAAAAAAACAAGTTCTTACATATTCATTCACAAAGGGAAAAGTGCATTGAAGCTGTTGGTGATCTACTCACTGGTGCTGTGTTGTGTTTCTTGATTTCACAGGAAGGGTAATGCCACCAGAAGAAAAAATGAAAATTAAACATTTATGTTTCCATCACCATTTGAAATAGTGGTATATCTAAAATTAATACATACTCACAGACACACCAGAATAGCAGAAATTTAAACAAACTTGTTTAACAAAACAAAGCAACTGAAGCTTTATTTATCTATATAGAAAGATGCATCCTTATGTGCATTCTTTTAAGCTAGGGAAAACGAAAAAGCCATGCAGCCCTTGCAAGAAATAAATCCTCAGGTGATAATATATATATATATATACACATAGAAAGTTTCTCCTAGATGATTCCTCTCAACAGATAATTAATGCCATTTAGGAGAGACTTAAGCTTATGAATACTTCATAGTAGAATATTCTACTACATTTTTTCAGTACAATAGCAAAACCATTGCTTGAACCACCATATTGTTTGCATCGGTTAAATAAGAGCAAGTAACAAAACTTGAGCAGTTAAAACATGTATCTGGAAATCAGACTACTTAAGTAAAGTAAGCACAAGGAAAGGGTATAGAGCAAATGAAAGGATTTTTCTTCAAGAAAAATTATCTTTCGACTTGTTGCAACTTCACATCTCATATGGCTTTTGAATGGAGGCATTAGTTAAAAGAATCTTCCCACCCCTAGTCAAGTATTAACTGTATTTAAATACAGCAATGCAAGGACAAACAGAAGTTAAAAATTTAGCATACCATATTACTTAATGTAATATGGCATTGAACCCCTTTCTGTAAGGCTACAAAGGACAAATTTACATTAATATGAGGTACTGGCATTTATGATTGGAAAAGTAAGGATGAAAAAAGGATTTTACAGCATCGTCATCAGACATCTCTTTCTCTTCCCTTTTCCTTTTTTTTTTTTTGAGGGGCTTTTGGTATTAGTTTTCTTTTTTTACAAAATACATGTCTTGATGACCACATGCTCTAAGCTTATATTCATTTATTTTTACATATATATTTTATTTGTAGGGGCAATTGAGAGAGAGTCACAAATAACGAAAGGACACTAAGGTTTTAATAAGGGCAACAAAAATGTTTTCACCAGAATAAATTCACATTACAGTACACCAATATTGACAGCATTCTCTTTTGTCTATTTTTGGTACATAAGATGAAATCTCTCTACATAACCTTATAAGGCTTCAGTAACTAAAAAGTAAAAAACCTATTAGTTTACAATTCATTTAAAAATTCTGAAAGACACAGCAAGTTCTAAACTTTAGTAGTGCTACCCATACACAACCATCTGGTTCAAGAAGCCATTAAAAGAGCTTCCTCCAAGGGAGCTTCCAACAGCAGAGTTGTGCAACATGGATGTATCTTACTACAAGGGGAAAAAAATTACACATGGCACATTCTCATTCATAGTTTGCAATGTAAAAAGTTACAAACATACCTAATCAAATAAATAATAAAAAAAGAATCTGAAATGTGTTTGTTATGTATCCTAAAACCACTATGCAGAATAATGGAGACTTTCACTCACAAACTATTTACATGGTAATACCCGGGCGAGGGTACACACTGCTACAAAACTCATAAAACAAAGGGTAAACTTGAAATGTTTTCCATAGTAAAGGTCTAGCAGCATGACTATATCTAATGCTGTTTGCTGTCTTGACAGTTTTTGGAAGTTTGTTTTAATCTATGTCTTCGTCCAGTTCGTAATTGTCTTTATCATAAATATCTTTTACTAAAAGAACCCGTACGAGCATATTTTCCAAAGTGTTGCGGTCCAGGGAAGTGGCAGAGTACCAGATGGGGCTCTCTGCTGACACAGAGCACTCTGGCTGCAGATAGAACATGTCTGTCCTCTGGTTCAGGTTCTGGGGGCTGCAAGGAGGGAAACACAGTGGGTTACAAACACAGCCTCACAGGACAAAACACTACAGTAGCAGTTCCAAAATCCTGCACAAACAAAACTCTGACTGTACCCAGGCAAGTTACAAAAAAGAACCAAAAGCAACCAACCCAAAAAGAATAATGTGGAGAAATATGGTCTTGTTGATAGAAGGAGCCACACTGCCCAAGCTCAAACCCAGGCAGTCCACATGCTCAGAGTCCCAGATGCAGCCATACAAGGAACCACAGTGACATCAGTAATTGTTCACACAATCAGGGGCTGACACAGCTACCTCTGAGTGTAGAGCCTGGGGCTCCCTTGAAAAGTCAAGGATGGTAGTTCTGAGATGCACAGAAATGTAAGCAGCTAGAACCCCTCCTTGTCCTATTTGATTTTAAAGGTAGGTTGTTTTAAATCTTAATCCCTTAATTCCATACCCACTATACTGTGGAGTTTGAGCCAGCTCAGAAACATCTCCTAAGTCATTAGAGAAGACTCCTTTAAGGAAATTCTAGCAGTTCATTAATTTAGACAAGTCTCAGAAAAGAATTTTCAGTTCTGGCTGTAGAAGTGCTCACTCAAGCTCCCTCCTTCACAAATACTGCAGACTTCAGGAGTCAACTCTACTTCATGTTTTTTTCAGTAAAAATAAGGATTTTACCAGCTCACCTTCCCAAACTGGCTGGTAAGATTTCAGGTGCTGCTCTTCACCTGCTGGAGTGATTGCTGGCTTGTTCTGCCCTCACGTAAATCAGATTAAGAGTCAGATACAAACTAAAATATGGTTGTTTAAAATATTCTAATAATTTAAATATTTTTAACCTCCTCCCTGCTTTCTTGAAAAAACAGTATTTTTATAGGAACAAGTAATCACAGAATCAATTAGGTTGGAAAAGACCTCTGGGATCAGAGTCCAATCTGTGGGCCAAGTCAACCAGACCATGTCACTGAGTGCCCTTTCCAGTCCTTCCTTAAACAGCACCAGGGATGATGACTCCATCACCTCCCTGGGCAGCCCATTCCAATCACCCTTTCTGTGGAGAAATTCCTCCCTAATGTCCAACCTAAATCCCCCCTTGTACAGTTTAGAGACTATAATGAGACAATAATACAGTGTTTCACAGCTGTGAATGAAAGCATCCTGAAATTTCAGCTACAGCTGTCCACTGGTTGCCAAGTATATTTCAAACAGCTGGCATTATCTAAAATTTTACCATAGTTTTTACAGTGTTAAGTATTCCCTTAAAATTATTTCAACAAAATTAGAAGCAGAAACAGAAGAAACAGTCTGCTGCTTTAGTTAACAATGGTGACCAAGGTCTGCAAGACAGCATGGATTGAAACCACATCATAAATGATGATCCAAAAGGGTTTAAGTGCATTCTTTTCCCCAAAGTTGAGCTGTTCCTAAATAAAAAAAAAAAATTATGTGGTCTCTCCTTCAGTGATGACAAACCCTCCCCAAACCATGAAAGCAGAGTGAAGGCAAAATCCCCCTGCAACAATCAGAATTAACTGAGTTTATGAAAAACAGGTGGTTGCATTAAGAGAGCACAAGCTGCTCTTTACTTGTTTCTGTCTGTAACATCACATGCTCATAATTCTGCTGATGCTGTGTGAGTTCTTTCTTCTCCTTTAAGACGATGAAGTCACTTCCTAACACACTGAGTCTCATCCTTAATTTACTGTGTTGTGTATACAAGGTGATTTTATTTTTTGCTAAGACTTGCACACATTTCCTTTAGAGTTACATAGAATCTACAGTGAATCAGTCACTTGAATGACTGTTACAATTAAGGAAAAGTACTTTCCAAGAAATCTTATTTTCAAGCTTCCAAAACACTTAGCTACTAAATTATTTTTTTCCAAGACTTGCCTAAGCTTTTTTTTTAATGTAATAATTTCTGCTTCCTTCCAGCACAATTAATTGTGGAGACTGGACGGAAAAAAGCTCTTTCTAAATACTGGGTTACCACCAGTAGCACTTTTCCTACTACAAAATATTTTAAACCTGCTTCCACAACTGGGTATCTCAAAAGCATCCACATTTCACATGCCTGGTAACTTATAAGGAACCAAATCTGTTGTCTCAATCCAATTCTCACTGAAGAGATGGGGACCTCACAAACAAAACCCTCAGTAGCAAAATCCACCAGATCCCTCTGCAGAGTTACTTGGTATTTCCAGGTAAGAAAACTGAATTGTATTGTCATTCCCAGATGGAACCCTTGACAATTAACACTGAAGTACTCCACTGCTCCCACGCTTTCTGCACAGATACAGAACTGGAGATGTCAATATTTTCATTTAGGTATTTTTCAGAAGATCTCAATTAGTTCCCTTTGCTTGAACACATTTCATGTTGCATCAAACCCGTTCCTTTCTGGACCTGGTTTATTCTAGACCCCCTCTGCATTACCCTGTATCATGCTTACCTTTTAGACAGATAGCACTCAAACATTTTCACAGGGCATCTAGCTGGATCAGACGTGTTTTCAATTTGTTCAAATACTGGCACATCATCTTCATGTTTCCTTTTTCCAGTGGCAATTTTATCTTTAAGAAGAAAACAAACAGCATCTAAGCTATACCTTGAAGTTATCTCACATTTTTCAGTAAACTTCCCCATAAGCAGCCCACCAAGTACCACAGAGTAGTCATCACAACTGTGCAAATCTGCAGACTGGAAATGCCACCCACAGCCCCAGCAAAGTCACAGCATTTCACATGGAGACCAGTGGGCTCAAATTAACACAGAGACCCTGCTGTCCCCAGGAACCACACACTTTAATTAGAGATGTGGGAGCTGAGAGCTGCAGCTTCATGCACAGGCAGAGCTCTGGCTCCTGGCTAGGTGCTCAGATGTTCCTCAGCAGTGCCATGTGGATGCTCCTGCAATATTAATTTTGAGCTGCCACAGTACCTTCACTATCAGCTCTGCACAGGGAAGACACTTGATATCGAAGACAAGCTTTGCTTTCCATTGTTAGAGGATTTTTCTTCCACTGTCTAAAAACAGTGCCAAAAGAAAGTCTTAAGTGCTGCTCCACTGTTTTCAGGCCAAAGTATTTAGTGTTAAAGTAGAACAGAGTATTCAGAAGAGCAACAGGTGAATGCGATCCCAGCTGTTTAATCCTCCAAAGGTAATCTTCTTCTACTCGAGAGAATATTGATCCTTGGAAAAAAAAGAATATTACAGAAAATACAATGGATTAGCCCATGAACTGTCAAGGTGCAAAAATAATCAAGTTTTTTTACTGTGAAATGCACCAAAATGCTCACGACAGAAGCCTCTGATAAACTTATTTTATTAAATGTTCTCACTCCCCAAACCCACCTGTTAAAGACAAAGACACTCACTGAGACAGTCAATGGGAAATATCAGTACAGGCAATTTCACAGAGAACACATTTCTCTGGTTAGTTACAACAGCATTGCTGACATGCATCTCTCTCATGCTGTTTCATAGAAATGAATGCTCAAGGAAGTAATCTTAAATTTCCTCATAAAAAGCTTGTTTTTGAGCTCATTTTTTTCTGCTCAGGTTAAGGCCTCCAAACATTGTACCTTCTTCTTTGTTATTACAGATGGGTATCTCACTTGGAAAGCACTCCTGGACCATAACAGGATACAGGAAGGGCCCAATACAGAGGCTCTCTGGGCTGTACTGAGAGAAGTCAATATTGAGAAGAGAAAGCAAAGGGTCAGGCAAGGACAAGTCCTCACTCAAGAGAGGATTGTGAGAAAGATGGAAGAACAGTTGATTCTGCAGTTCAGCACCAACACTGATCTGCTGGGAAAAATTTTCTTTCTCCATGAACTGATGATCCTTCTGAGCAGAAGACTCCTAGCAAAGAGTCCTCCTAATCCAGCTGATGCAAAAATACATCACTTGTTAGCCCTACCCACATACAGTCCACTGCCTGCCTGCTTCCATCTGGGAAAAAAATAAATGGGCAAAAAAGTAAGTTCGGCTCAGGAAAAAACTACAGGTCAAAGAGCTTATTTTAACTTTCTCTCCTAAAAATGGATAGTCAATTTTAACAGTCAGTGGCAAAAACAACTCTTGTAGCATGGATTACCCAGAAACAAGGCATTTAGCAACAGAAGACATCTCTGTAATTCTTCATCAATTACTACTGCAATGCATAACATACACACACACACACACACACATATATTTATATATGCTTAAGAACACATAACTATTAAGGGATGAAAAATATACGTGACCAAAAAGAAAATTACCATCTGGAAGTATGCTTGGTTGCCAACTTCGAAGGATTTTATTTAATTCCTGTTCAAATGTCTGGTAGGTTGGATCAATAAATATGTTGTCTTTTCGATTACTTCTATATAAATACTACAGGAAAGAGAGAGACACAGCATTAACAATTCCAGATTAGAACAACTCCTGTGCTACAGAGCTCTTTTTTTTATAACTGTGCAGGCATTGTACTGAAAAACAGTATCTAAAAGTAAAGCTATGCCACTTTTCCAATATCTATCAGGTAAAAGTTACTTCAAATATAATTGTATGTTGTACATTTCTAACTGGACGTGAATAATAGTTTAATTACAACAAACATTTTCCTCTAAGGTTTCCTGTGTGCAATACTGTATCAGTGAATGGGGAGTCATTAAAAAAACCCCAAACCACAAACAATTAATTTATCTTTTCCTCCATCTAGGCCTTCAAAAATAACCAAAACCAACCCACATTTAGCAAGAGTCTGCCATTTTAAATGGGAATTCCAGACAATGACAAAAGCATCTTCAATACAAAAGTGGGAGAAAAAAAAACCCCCATATATTTGTGGTAATAATATACAGCACTGCAAGAAAGATGATAGGATGATGCAAGGCACCAGCCTATTCTGCAACCCAATTTTCTTACCCCTCTTGACCTTACAGACAGAAATTCTTTTGAGTCTTTACCAAGAATTAATGGCTGAAGACTACTATTCGACATTATCCTCTCTGGAGACATTTCTAAGTAAGGGAAAATTAAATTTTCTTAAATTTTCCACTTCAGCATTATCTTTGCATGAACACGCCTGTTGTTAGTGAATACAATAAAAGTGACAGACAAAAAATGCATTTGCTTTTGGAAGGGGCATCTAATTCTGTACCCATGTTTGAAATCACATTAAACACAACACTCATCTGTAATAGGTGATCATGGCTTCATTATCCTTGCACTCAATTTTATACTAAGGAAAAATGAATTAATACACTTCCTAGATGTTTTCAACAACATTTTCATTTAGATAGCAGTTTTATATGATATGTTTAACTAATTCCTCAAAGCACAATATTCCCCCAGATGTGCTTGTTTCTGCATACACCAGTTTTGATTTTAAAAAGCAATTCTAAGCCAAACAATATAAGCTTCATGGCATTTGCCCCTCTGTTCCTTGGCATATTTTTTCCACCATGTACTTTCCTCTGCTTCACATTAAACACTCATGCTGACTGCTGGCAGTGAAAATGAAGACTGAAAACTGATTCAAAACCAATCCACACACAAGCCTGTGAGAACTCAACTAAAAATACTTCTGCTTCCTGGTTCCCAGTAAGTGTTGACTAAACCCTGGCATTCCCAGTGGAAGTCTGAAGCTCCCTGGACCACTGGCACTGCAGAGTCCACATGAGGACAATGTTGTGTAGCAGGGAGACTCCAGCCTACCAAAACTTGCAAACCTTCATTCCCAAACCACAGTGCTGTGCTCTGCTGCTCTACAAACCCTCCAGGGCTGGATGAGCACCAGCCATTCCCACCTGAGATGAGCTCCACCATAACCACAGTGCAGAGGAAGGAACTGGATGTGCCTCTGAACCCCACACAGGAGGAGAAGAGGCTGAATTGCTGCCCACAGCGGTTTTCTTTACCTGACCTTCAGACCAAAGCCTGCCAAACTCTATCAGCTTGAATTTTGCCCAACAACCCCATTAAAATACATAGGAAAAACAAGGAAAAAAACCCCCCAAACCAGATCTCAATAATCCAAATTAGGGACAAAAAATGAAGGCCGTGATGGAACAAAGGAGCACTGCAGGATAACACCTTCCTCTAGATGAACCCCCTCCATGCCTGACCATGCAGCAGCCTTTTTTTCTATGTGAGATACTCTTCAGGATCACTACTGCAGAGTTATCAAAACCATTATTGAACCACTTCTGTTTCAAAGCAGAACAATTTCAGCTGCAAATGATCCTGAACTGAGAAACTGCACCATCTGACTCAGGGACCAGTTTCCTGGAACAGATTTTACAATGCTTCCTTCAGGAAGAAGTTATTTTACAAAATTTTAAAAAACCCCAAAACCCAACAAAACAACCAGCTCGGGACTTGAAGACTCCTGGGCTCAAACCACATTCTATCCATGAGGAAAGGCTCCAAACTGAATGTGTATTTAGCCACAATGAGTGCAGTAATTCTAGGGGAAGGCGAAAGTACTTTCTTACTAGCCTGTGGTTCCTACAGTCTCTTCCTTTGAGGAGAAACTTACTTTAAGTTAGCAAAATCTAAATGATCTTTGACACAACTGTATCCTTAAACAGCATCATTTAATCTCCTCTGAGCCCTTTCCAAGTTCAACAAAGCCAATACCTTTTATGCAGTAGCAGGCAATTTATTCTCTTTCAGGGTACCCACATTGGGGATGTCAGATGGAAAGGATTATTCAAATCCTAGAAGGTGATGGAGCTTTATTGTACACTGTGACAAGTACACTGCATTCAGTGTACCAGCCTGCTTAAACATGTTTTTCAGAAGGGTGGCACACACCCAAATATTTGCTGTTAGCACACAGATGATGACTGCAGCCCTTCACAGCTCATGTTTCTGCCCCTCACTTGCTGTCTGCCTTTGTGAAATGCAAACTCATCAGAACATGGCACATCTTCCTATCAGTCTGGCCAACAAACCAGGACTGTTCACATTGCCTGAATTAAATACTGGACACTAAATATAAGCAGTTAAATCACAGTAGGATGACCTCATGTTGCTCCACTAATGTTCCAGCATTGTGTATGTGTATTGGGCCTCATGATAATTGTGTCTGCCACACAAACTATGGTTTTGAAGAGCTGAAAAAAAGATGTTTTATACATAACTAGCTTTCATGACTGACAAAATAGACAACGTCAAAGGTACAAAGAGAAAGATAAAAAAAATATTATTTGATTTCCACTTTATAAACACAAACTTCCTCTGTTTATTTTTATCTGCCTTACACAAATATTTTCAATTCAACAGAAAGGTACAGAGAGACAGTGTATCATGCAAGTGCAGAAGCAGAAAGCTAGCTGAATTTGAAACACACCTTGTAGCAATATTGACTAAAAAGCCACTGACTAAAATCAATGTTTGCTTCTCAAGTTTCAACAATAAGGCAAAGGTAGCAACTAACTCTTTAATTTTACACACTTCCAACACAGGAAGATTATTATTGTACTATTTATTTTTAAAATATTTCAATTAAAAATATATTACTGGATTCAAGTGCTCTGCCTCAACTATGGAACAATTCAAGAACCCTGTGACAAGCTTGCTTTCCACACCACACACATCTTTTATTGCCTTCTAACTTGAATGAAATTTTCTGTGCTCTCCGCTCTGAACACTGCTAATTTTACCTATGTTTTGCCTTACCTAGCAAAATTAAGACAGCCCTCCCTGCTTAAAAGACAAGCTGTGAAGCAGCTTCTCTATTTATCTAGTGATAAAGATTATTGCCTTTACATACATCTAACCCAACTCCTTCCTATCTTACCATTTCTAAGACAGTCAATATAGCAGAATTTCCTGCACTTTATCCTGCCTGCCCACAGTCTGCAAAAAGACATTTAATTTAGGTTGTTCCCTCTATATGCTAAGTAATTGAGTTAGTAAAACTCTTAGAGATGATGCCTTGTTTAATTCTGTTTTTTATACTGGACATCTTACAAAATGAAGCACGGCATTTGAAAAGACTATGTAGTTTATGACTGGGTTAATTACTTGCCTTAACCCAGCCAGAAGCTTATTACAATATACCAATCTGTGTTTAAGTTTTCAGGATGGGTGTGCAAACTCATTTCCTACACAGACAGCTTTCTACAATGTGATTACACAGCAGCCTGATCACAGCCATATATTAAGGGTAGCTCCTAGCCAGTAAATCCATTTTATCTCCACTCTTCTACTGAAATGGGTTACAGTCAAATCAGCAGCTCCATTTCCCATCTCTACAGCCTCTACTAACCTCCTGAATTCCAAGACACAGATAATAGATGCTGTCAGGTGCATAGTTCTCTCCATTAGGCCTTCGAATTTCATTGACAAAATGTGTCAACCCATAGTTTAACTCAGCTGAAGTATGTGATAATAGATCTTCCTTTAATTTCACAGACTTTACTGTAAAATAGAGAAGAAATGCTACATTATACAACAGAATTGTCACACAGTGAAAGTGGGATGGGGTATTTTTTGAATGGAAACTGGGGAACTGGCTTGATGTCCTCTCCAATAACCAGTGAATGTACCAGAATGTACTAAGCAGTTAAAATGCCAGGTCTGGATTAAAACAATCAAGGCTCCCACAGTAAAGTCTAGTTAACCAAATGCAGTAACATCTGCTAACAAATGTACTGTCATGCACAGCTCAGGAAGACACAGAAGCAGCCCAAGAAGGTGATGTGAAGCCAGTGGTGTAGAGGGCACCTACAGAGGGAACAGCTTCCAAAGATCCAAGAGCGTAACACAAGGGTGTTGAGATGCGAGTGGGAGCTGAAGAACAGCAGGAGTAGCAGCAATTCTCCTTTTCCCTCACATTACAAAGATCCAGGGGATCAAAGGCCACCTTGTGCCATAGCTCCACAGCCAGGTAAGGCCAGCCTCAGACAAAGATCTCCTTACAGGACAAAGACTAGGAGGATGTCCCTCCCTTGCCACTTAGAAGCCCAGAAATGGTGTGAACTCTGAGGTGAGTTAGAATAGGAGGAAAAAGAGGAACCAAACAAAAACCCAAAATGGTCACAGAAAATCAGAATAGCCAAGAAGGTGCTGTCCTAGCTTTCATGAGAAGTGGGAGGCCCAGCATTTTGAACCAAACAGGGAAAGCTAGAAAAAAAAGAGCTGGGCAACTCCGTGGTAAAATAATCTGTCATGCTGGGAACATTCACGAGAAAAATTCCACCAAAAATTCCAGCTGGGAATCACACAAGCACAGCAATTTTCCCTAGCAGGTGGGAGGAGTCTGGGTGCCAGATTTTTGGAGATACCTACTCGATTTCAGCTGCTCTAGCTCTGGCAGCTCTTCCCCTGAGGAGCGCGACTTTACCCAGTGCTTCCAGGCGTTCACTCCGTAGCCGTACTTGAAGGGAAAGCTGCACTCCGAGTTCTCCGAGCTGTCATCGTGCGACTGGAACTCTGACACTGCTTTCCTCTTCACACCCTGCCACGGCAACACAGAGGTTAATGCCACCAGCAGGGACACCAGCAGGGACACAGGAGCTGGCACAGCCAGCCGTGGGTCTCAGAGCACCCAGAGGATTTCATCCTGTAAATGCACAGGGAACTGGAGATGCTACAAATTCGTGTCGCTCGTAGGCTCCAATGAACCCACCAAAGGCCAGCACTGGTTCCAGATTTAAGTATACCCAGCAGTGGTTATGTGGATAATGTCTAGTGGATAATAGTGAAAGCTTAGGCTCCAGATTTCATAGCAGAAAGACCCGTTTATTTTTAGAAAGCTTTAACAGAAGTCATCTGGGGCTTTTTTTAAGTATCTACTGCAGTTATTGGAACAAAACCATTTCACCTTTGTGCCAGGCATAGCAAACTATTTCTTGGTAGTCTAAATAAAAGACTATGGCTAATTTGTATCCAATTTCTAAACTAAGAGTGACTAAAGATAAAATCTGTGAAAATTACAAACAAATAAAAATTTTTTTAAACATTTTTATAAAGGAAATGCTATGGCTGGCATTATAAACCATGACAATGCCAATGTTTTTCCATCTTACTATGAAATTAAACCAAGACATTTTTGTTCACAGTAGAAGGCAGAAAAGCATTGCAAAGAATACAATAGGTATATACACAGTGGCACATTCCAGCAACAGTTCTGCCACTGAGAAGCAAAAACAGAATCAGAATTTACAAATCACACTCCTATCAAATCCAACAGTTATCTGCAACAGACATACCAGTGAAATAATTTCATTACTTGAAATGTATCAATTTATGTCATAAAGACAGGATATTAGGTATGAGTAGAAAGTAACATGCTGTAAATCAGTATGAGGACTGAAAAAACTCCTGAATATTTTTTCCTACTTAAATGTTGTGCTCAATATTTTTAATAGCATGAAAAAATTACCTTCTTTTTGGACCGAGGCCTAGGCTGTTCCTCATATTCTTCACCAAAAACAGGAGGTAACAAAAACTCATTTTCTGTATCAAGCTCCTCAGTTGCTGAAAATACATGAAAAGAAACTTATTTCTAAATGTCTTTTAAATAACACTGCTTTGAAAAAAACCAGTTAACTATATTGGTGTGTCTTAATATAAGGCGTCCACAAAAGCACACGCATAAGCATAACCAAAGACTGAATTTTGGTAAGGGGAAACAAACCTATTCTTACACTCCAAGTAAGAAAAAGCTGTCAAATAGTTTATTACTAAGCAAGTTTCAGAGGACACAATGCTCAGCATTTCAAGTATTATCTTAAATTGCTAGTGCAGCATTTCTTACTGTAGACTCTTACATAATGTATTCTGCCCAGGCTGTCTATCAAGAATTTTTAGATTTAGTGAGAATGAGCAGCTATGACTGGAAAAAATACAAATTAACTCAGTACATGCAGTTTTGTTCATGTATTTAGATTATTTCTATTAATGTTTATTTATTTCATGTAGCACATTACACTTGGTTAAAAACATTAGGAATCAAAAGGCAAACTCCTTCAGAGAAACTGGTTTTAGTCTATATTTATACAAGTGGTAGAGGTCTACCTCATGATAGATATTACAGTTAAGTTTGGTAAGCAGATGTGAGGCAATACGTCAAAATATTGTTTATTTAACATTTCAGGGGTAGGACTGAGGACTATTTCAGGCAACCCTGAGGAATGAGACAACACGTGAATGGATTTAATGTTGCAAGTCCCACCTTTATTTACTTCATTTAGCCATCCAAGAATATTTTCACTCAAAACTGAATGTTCTTCTGATACTCTGATTTCACCACCTTATTTCTCACAACAGCTTTCCAACTGGTGCAGATGAAGTAGCACTTACATGCAGAGATTTCAGAACTCTGCCCCAGACTCAAAAGCAGCCCTTCTCCTGATACACAAAGAATCTTACCTCGGAAACACTTCAATGTAATCAATGCCTCTTCACACTGTTGCTTCTTACTACTCCAACTTATTTATTTCTCTTCTTTTACAGTTTTTCTTTCTCTTGTACCCAACCTCACTTATAAAGAGGGTTAAAAACCTAGTATGTATCTGACTAGTAAACTTCCCAAGATTGTTTTCTCTTTAAATTGGGCACAGAGCAAACAGAGAAACCTAGTCTGGGCTGCTACTGCAGATACCTACAACTCAGCACAAAAGGAGCCTGTCAGCTCCTACAGAACCTGCCCAGGTCAGCTATGAGAGTCACGTGCCCAAGAGAAGCCATCTCAAGAGGGACAGTAACTACAGCCAGAAGCTTTCTTGGATCTTGGGTTGACCAGGGTATGGTGTAAAGAAACACATACTGATCCCTGTACTCTGTAGAGTGGGTGAAATTGAACTGTATGGCATTGACAGTTTCTTTCAAGAAAGCAGGAAAATCACTACTTTGAGAGCTAATTCGAGTAACACTACCTTTTAAAATGCAGATATTGACACTGACGAGATATTAAAAGGTAACCCAAGTGGTGTGCAGCACAGTAACTTGCAATTTTCTAACAGGCTTGAGCAGGAAGTTGACCCTTCATAAACTTCTCCTTTAAACTATGAAAATACCTGGTGATTGAAGAATGCATTCATTCTGTTTTCCATGACACATGAATTTGAATCTTAGAGCATTCAAAATAACTTTCCTAAATCCACGTCCAAAACAAATGATGCAGCCAAGTTCTTTGTGAAAGGTTAACTTCCACTTTTCTTCAAATTGTGTCAAATACTGTATTTAGAAAGATGGAAGAACTAATTCAGAAGTCCCCCATCTTACAAAGGCATGGCAAAAAAAAAGTTTTACCTAACAGTCACTCAAGTGGATCCTGCAATCAAATAAAGCTCCTCTGAAAGGATGATTAAGCAAGGTACAGTGGCTGTCTGCAGTGTCACAGCTTTTATTAACATCACAGAAGAATTACCTCTTGGAAAGTCTATTTCAATATCAAGGTCTGGCTCATATGGAACATCTGGCAAGCTTGTCCGTGACTCTGTTTCTGAGTTTAGGAGATTTGACTCAACTATCACACCTGTTAAAAAAAAAAAAAGGAAAAAAACCTCTCACTATTTTAACCAATACATGGATTAGCCAAATAGTGCAGATCTATAACTTTAGAGCTGTTCTAAAATTGACTGCTCTGCCCATTACCATCCTATATTTTCTTGTTCTTGGGATCTCAGATTTACTTATCCAATCTGATTTCCTTCCAACATAAAAGATTCTTACTAGCCCACTGTTCTTCTCCATTAAGGTGACTCAGCAAAGCACATGTATAGAAAATCAAATACTGGTGAACCTAGATCATATCAACCAATCCCAGAACTCAAACAAACTTCACAAACCTAACTATCTATTTTCCTACCTGATCCTGTCACAATGGAACAGAATTTCGAGTCTGTTTCTGTAGGATCTGTTACTCAAATAAGGCATGCAAGCAGGGAGAAACAAAGCTTGATCTCTCTCCAACTTCAGTCCTCTGCAATCTCTGATCCCATACATCTGCTCATTTAGCTACCTGTACTTCACAAAAGAGAGCAAGGAACTGAAAATGAGACCCTTGCAGTGCCACCAGAAACGTGCAGTTTCAAGAGGAGAATGGCAATAGATTGGAATACAATAAGGGGCTGCAGCTCCACTGGATACCAGTCACCAAGTGTAAGTTTATGTCATTTGTTAACAACCTTTCAGAAATCTGTTGAAAGAGCTTGGAAAAAACCTTCAAAATTACTCCTGAATGAAGACAAATTTTCATGTAAAGATACAGAAGAAACTTGAAGGTTTAGGCAGGCAGAGCCAGGAAAGAAGAGCAAAGAGACATCAGCACTGAGAAACTGTAACTACAAAGTATGTGGGACTTTTTGATCTTCAGATATAAATTAGTATGAGAATAATGTGTTGGTTGTTGCTCAGTAGTGCTCTGAATCATGGTCTTTACAGTTTCCCCCACTTTGCCAGAGAGCAGGTGGACAAGAAGCTGAGAGGGAGCATGTCCAGAGCAGTTAAGCTGAAGTGTCCAAAGGGGTATCCCACAGCACACAAAGCTCAGTCTATAAACTGGGGGAAGTCAGCTGGGAAGCACCAATTGCTGCTCAGGAACTGGCTGGGCATGGGTCAGTGGGTGGGGAGCATCTGTATGGTGCATCACTCAGTTTTCTTGTGATTTATTCCTCTCTCTCCCCTCTTTCACTTGTATTTACTAGTATTAGTAGTATTATATTTTTGTTTCAATTATTAAGCTGTTCTTGACTCACAAAGTTTACTTTTTTTCCCAAGTCTCTTCCCCACCAGGTGTGAGGGGAATAAGCAAGTGGCTGTGTGGTACTTAGCTGCCATCTGAGGTTAAAGCACAATGCAACTTAATACAAGACACCAATGTCTTGTATTAAGTTGCAGTACACAGCACTGGTGTACTCAAACTTTCCCTAGAATAAAAAAACAAACCAAATCCGTCTTTTCACACGTACCCTTCAGCACTCTAAACAGTCAAAAAATTGTCAGAAAACTCACTGGCCACATCAGAAGCTTCAGCTTTTCCAACATGTTCAGGCACCATCCCTGACAAGTTCAGTAGCTCAGATTCCAGAGGATCTGAGGGCACTTTTCCCCTCAGCTCTTCTATCGCTGCAAGGATTTTCTCAGTGCTATCCAGAGTAGTGGGCAAAAAAACTGGAACTGGCACCTGTGCAGACAGGGAGGAAGAAATAATTAGAACATAAAAAATACCACAACAAAGCAAGCAACAAAAAAATTCTATACTCCTCTTCTGAAAGACAGAGTTGATACAGATTAGAAACAAGTCACTCCAGTGTGAGGTAACAAAAAACAATGACAGGGTAAAAACCCAGTATGAATGACCTAAGAACAGAGAGGGAAGCAGGAAAGGACAGGAAAATAAAAAAGACAAAATATAGCTGGTCAAGGAAAGAACAGAAGAGTCTTTGGAGCTTCAAACCTGTCTGACTGTAACCTCAGACTAACAGCTTGGACAAATCAGCATCTTGTTTTACTGGCTTGTTTGTGAAACATGGAATTTTGGGAAATCAGGGGGTTTTTCCACAATTAGGATGAAATTAAGTATATAAGTGATAACAAATTAAACTTAAATGTTATTTTCTTTTGCTGCCACAAGGTTCAGGTTTTGGGATTTTTTCCATTACTTTTTTCCTGCTGTTTATCCACTCTGCCATCCTTCCCCAACACAACCTTTTCAGCTTCCTTATTACCAGAACAAATCTTGCTGTTAAAGGCTTTATTCAGCGTATTCAGCAAACGCAGAAATATCACTTAGAACTGTTCCTAAAAAGCTCAGCAGCACAAGATTTTCACACTGGAAGCAGACAGACAGGTCCTAGAGAACAACCAGGGAATCAAGTGCCACTGCCAGATTCTAATGCTTTTTCAATAAATAGTGCTGCAGCACCCTGCAATCCTTTGGATGGACCAGAAGGAGAACAGCCAGCAACACAAGGTGGCCCCAGCCATGCTCAAGAATGGATGCAAATTTTAAAATGAAGCTGAAGTCTCACTTACAGGAACAGGAACTGCTGTAGGAACAGGAACATTTTGACTGTACATGTTCATAGGCACGGGAACGTAGACTGGAACAGGAATAGGCACTGGGACATACTCTTTTTTCCACTCATCTTCTATTAAAAGAAAAAGGAAAAAGGCAAATACTGCCAGGTATTTAAATATATTTTACACCTGCCATTCAGTGAAAAAAAAAATCAGAATATTTACAATATGTTAAAAGATAGTAATAGCTAAGAAAAAGCTGCAATGAAGAAATTAGTTCTAGCACAGTTCAGGAGTTACCTGTCTGACAAGATTTTGTCTGCATATGAGGTTTACAGTACGTGGCTTTTGTCATTGTCAGAGGCTTGCAAAGAACTGCCTTGTTCTTCATTTCTCTGTTAGGTGTTGGAGAAGGTGGTGGAGCTGAGCCCTGCAGACAAGCAAATAAGAGAAGGTGTTGTTACACCACACTGATTCCAACACAAAGTTTTTGACTTAATGTATCAACTGATACCTCTCATAAATGAGATACTGAAGAGGAAGCTCACAGAAGCACAACAGAACAACTACTATTCCACAACTGCAAGCTATTCTACATTCCTAGTATTGAGCTGCCACTGCCAGGATCATAACAGGAGTTGTACTTTACTCAGGGCTAGCACTCCTAGCTCATTTTCTCTTTTTTTTTTATTGAAGGTACTCTAAAAATTTTTGTTTAAGCACTTATTGAAGTGAAAGCATCATTTAGGCAATTTTATAACACAGACAAAATAATTTGAGCTGTAAAAAGAGTTCATTATGAACAGCACTAATAAACTTTAGGCTCAAGATCTAACCTTCTTGAATTATGCCATAGTCCAAAGATCACTTTTTTAAAAAAACAACAACAACAACAACAACCACAACAAAAAAAAAACACCCAAAAAAAGCACTTCAGAATAAAAATTCTTTAAACAGTATTTTATTACCCAAAGTATGAACTTCGAGCTCCCCCTGCTGGCTCTAAAACAGCGACAACAAATATTTGGGAACATCCCATAATGTTCCAACTGCGTCCTTACAATCAAGAGGTAAAAAAATCTCATGGTTTTTGCACCTTAGTAGCTCTTTTAGAACCTGACTTGAGAAACAAACTCTCTGTTCTATTTGATCATACGTAGGAAGACTAGCCCCATATGCCCTTCCAGATATGGAAAACTGGAAGTCCCAAGAACAGCTCTACCAGGTGTACACTCCCTAAAATATATTTTAAAAATACTGTATCACACATAGCTTTGACACAGTCTTTAAAAACATATGGACTGAATTAACATCATTAAACACAAAATATAAAAGTTTTTAACACGACAGCTTAGCTTGTCTGATGTCTCTAGTCACCTAAGCAATTTTATTTTCTGACTTTTTCATAAATATAAATATATTGTCATCAAAAATTTTCACTTAAATCTAAGATTTATCTTGAATGCCTAATTGCATTAAAAAGGCAAGTCTCTCAGACTTTCCATGCAACAAACAAATAAAAACAAAACTTTTCAAAAAATATACACTAAGCTAACTGAAAACAATATTAATTTTTTTTGACAAGCTGAGAAAAACTGAAACTCAGAATGAAGGCTGCTGCTTCTCTGATGATCCCTACCCTTCCAGACAGTGATCCTGGATAATGCTGTGCTTCCCTACAGTGCAGCAGAGTCAATCAGCCCTTGAGCACCTAAAGTATTCTACTCAGGGGAAGGATAATTTTTAAGACCTGAAGACTTATTTTCAGCTTTTTAAAGCTGAGCTACTAACTTAATATTGCAACTGAACAGTGAAATTCTCTTCCCTTTCTATACTCAACAAATACACCTAATCAGTCTAAACATATGAGTGAGACACATGGTTTATTGATTAACTTTTAAGCAACACTTATATGCACTACAGATGTAAAACACATAGTTGATGATTCAGTATCCCAGGAGACATTGAAAAGAAAAGTATGAATATCTGGAATTTTTATTTCACCTAGAGATGTGGAAGAGACTAAAAAGCTTCATAAATTTAGCTTAGGATCATTCAAAGACACTAATTTTTGATTTTTAATCGCATCCCTCTAATTCACTGGGATCTCACATTTTAAGTACACCTAATTATGATTTGTATATATATATATTTGTATATATATATATTTGTATATATATATATTTGTATATATAGAGAGAGAGAAAGAGAGAGTCAGAGAAAGAGAGAGGGAGGGAGGATTACATTAAATATATGTACTTACTGTTATTTTTGTCCGGGGGGTTTGACAGCCCTGATCTGAAAGTACAAGAAAATATTTTTAGAATTTTTTTTTCCTTTTTCAAAATCAAAGCAAATTTCACTAAGCAACTCAAGATAACACCTATCACCAACATAATATTAAATCAAGAGAACTCATTAGTACCATACTGCAGGTGAGAACTGCATGCAAGACCTTTCCTTCATGGACATCTCCCTACTCCTGTGTATTGAGCCTTACACAAAGGCAAATGATAAATCAATGCTCCAGCCAGATGTGAATTCAGCCTCTTTCAGAAAAGTAAACACCAAAATGCTCAAGTGTGAAAATGGCTATACAAAGAAGCTGAGTTGCCATAATTAATTTAAAAGCCGGTTTATTTGAACTTTGCCTGACTTGCCATTTAAGCCACACAAACATGTATTCAGTGCCCATCAGCAAATTTACACAGTACCTATTGCCAAGGGAAAGGAAAAAAAGGTGCAGTGTATTCCCCTTATCTCTATACTTCCATTGTATTATCATTTCCATTTCACTTATTTCCTTTAATTCCATTTAATGTGCTTCTTTTTTTTCACTCCTAGTGCATTTATCTGTTCTCTGTGACCAAAAGGCACTTTGAGAAGTGTTTCCACAGAGCAAGTAAAGACCAACTGGAGCACAACGAAAGAGGAAAACATTTCTGTTCCCACGATGATGCAGCACTAAAATTACACCTAACCCAGAACAGCCCAACGCTGCCTCTGACGATCACACAGCCAAGGGTAACCTCTAACACAGTTTATTACGACAGATAAATAATGAATGCAGAGTTCAATTTTTCATTTGTTGGACACCCTTCAGGCCTGCAGCAGCACCTACCATAGTGCAGGTTCTCAGGTCCCTTCTGGGTGGCCAGGTTGGGCTCGTTCTGCTGGCAGTAGAAGCGGAGCAAGCAGTGCTGGTCACAGAAATGCTTCATCTCACCACGCCACTGCACCTTCTCCTTCAGGGCTCCTTGGGACTTACAACAGTCACACCGCACAGCCTTCATGCAAAGGAAGAGGTGCACATTTTTAAACAGGCCTCGGGAAGAAAAAGAACTTCTACATTTCAAAAGGCTACGTTTTTAAGAGTACTGAGGATTCAGTACCAGTATGCAGTTAAGTCTCGCTCGATGTACAATAGTTAAGCTACCTTCTATTTTAATTGTTTACTGGGGGTCAGCACCCAGAATAAATCTGTTTTGTTTTATTCATCCGTCACTATGTAAAAATAAAAATCCCAAAACAACTGCTCAGTTCTAAACGTCATCAAAAAAAAGAATTTTGTGCATCAAATTTAATAAATTTCATTGAAGCATTCTGCAAAACAAGAGCAGAAAATGACAGACTCTTTAATGATTTTATTGAACTGAGGACAAAAACAAGTCTTTTTTTCTCCCTTCAAAATCTGGCTTTTTTTTTGTTTTGTTTTAAAAAATAATCAAAACTTAAAAAAATGTTTCAAAAAATCACCGAAAGAATCAAATCAGCATAAATATTTTTATATTTCTATTATTTTAGTAGTTTGGCAACAATTTTAGATTCCAATTGCTTAGTTCATCCAAGTTTCTCTATGATTTATAAACAGCAATTTCTCTCAAAAAAAGTGGGCTCCCAAAAATGTAGTTAGTATGTACTTGAAACTCAAACATTTAAGTAATATACCTTTCATCAGCCTGCATGGTATTTTTCACAAGGCATCACTAAGACAGACATTGTTTTTCTCCAAGACAGATTCTACTGCATTTTATCTGCCATACTATAAATTATTATCTGTGGTAGCCTCAATTTCACCTCTTCAAGTAAGCAAATAATTGTTTGCACTACAGCTTGCCTTGATATTGTTTGCAACCTCCATCCTAAAGCAGACCCTAAAAATTAAAAGCTTTAAAGATGATCAGGAATCCAAAGTAAGTCAACCTTATAATATAGCCAGGAGAGGAAGAGGGAAGTTATAATATATGCAACATAAAACATCAATACATAAAACCATACACAACATTGCAGTTATGCACAAGGCTCTGATGGCTTAAAAAAACAAAACAAAACAAAGTCCAACTGTAGTTTTTGTGACTCCAAAAAAAATACGAGCAGGCCAATCAGTTCAAATTTTAAAAATAATTAAATGTTTAGTTCCTTCTCTGTATTTGATCAGTGTGGCACCATCCTCTGGCAGGGTATGAAATTAAGCTCTCAGCTGTAATTTTCAAGTATTTAAAGACGATACATAGAAAGACTCATTTCTAACAGTAAAAGCAGCTTTAAGTTGGGAGCGATTAAAGCTGCAGCTTCAAGATCACCTCACACTAAGCACTAGGTGGCCCTGGAAGAGCAGGTCTTTCTCTGCCCTGTTCTTTGAGCAGGAGCAGCAGCAGTGCTTATGCACCTGTAGGGCACACAAGGTCAGAGATCTTCAGCACTGCATCATCCCTATCCTCCCTCAAGTTTTGTTGTATTTGTCACTTGGGCTTTCCACTGATGCTGATCCACAGGTCCTTTTGCAGATCACCTCAGTGGGACAAAAGAGCAAGCAAGTTGTATTCTTAGAAGGAAGTGGGGAAGAAGATAAAATGTAGAGTGTTGCCAAAATAGTCTAGATTTAATCAGTTCAGGAAAGCTGTGAATTCACAGCTTTAAGGCAAATGCAACTTCCAAAGCCACCAAAAGACTGAAATACCAGTAGGGAAAAAAAAGTATAATTCACTCTAAATTTAAATCTCAAACCCACCTAACACTGATTAAGAATGACAGCTGACTCACGTACAGAAAAGCCCATCTATTCTGACCTGCTGCACGCTGCTTGACTACCAAAGCACCACTTTCTGCTCATTTTGCTCTCCTTCAAAGAAAGAAAAAGGGGTCAAATCTTGACAAATCCAGCAACTACAGCCTTCCTACAGCAGGGCCTGTTGTGATAGAACAAGGAGAAATGGTTTTTAATTGGGAGCATCAACTTAGATTAGATAGAAGAAAGAAGTTTTATAGAATGAGGGTCAAACACTGGAACATGTTGCCCAGAGAGGTTATAGATAGGGAATCTTTTAAGGTCAGGTTGGATGGGACTCCAAGCAACCTGACCTCATTGAAGATGTCCCTGCTCATTGCACAGATGTTGGGACAGGCAGCCTTTTAAAGGTCCCTTCCCACCCAACTATTCTGTGATTCGCTCATTCCTGCAACTCTTCTCTCCCTCTCCTGGTCTGCTTTTTCATTTAGGCTTTTGAATAAATGTATCATTGTCTCTCCCGGGCTTCTACTAAATTATTTAGGAAAAAAAAATTGGTTTGCTTCCACATGGAAATTACCATTCCTCAAAAAGCCTGAGATTCCTTTATAGTAATGCTTTACTTCTCATCTCTACATTTTCTACACTTTCATTTTACTATTTCCATAAGTCTGCTTAGAGTCAATATTATACACCCTTCCATGCACTGAAGCTTCCTGCAACCTGCTTGCTCATCCACTGGCCTGACCATCAAATTATTGAAAGGGAAAATGAATTAATGATTTTTGTGACATTTTATGATTTTTTTTCTTCCTTTCTTTCTTCCCCTTTTCACTTGTTTTCACCTGGGATACTGGCACTAAATGTTAACTGAGTCTCCAAAATACCTGCTTCAAGCCTGCTTATCTCTGTGTTCCCAAAAGCCCACCTCTGATTGCTGTGCTTGTGCTGCACATAAATCCTCTGCCACTCAAGACTGCTTTTTGGTACATTTCTTTTCCCATTACTTCAATGCATTCAAATGGGCAGAGTGATTAGTATAAATCGCTAATGTCTGCCCCAAATTTGGGTTAAAAGAAGAAAATTTTCACATGTGGGATTTTTATTTACATTTTTAATCCCTGCATCACCTATTCCTAACGTTTTCCAAAGGTTATTAATTTGACCTAGCTGTCTACACCAGCTTCAATTGCAGTTAATAGGAAGCAAAAGATGTTCCCAGAGAGTGAGTGGTTACAAGAGAAAGGAACTGTTCTGACAAAGCTCTTACTGCAGGCTGAGATGTCTAACTAGAGAAATTCCACAATGCTGTCTTGCTGCCTTTACCATTTTGATTAATGCTGGCTCCACTTTCAAATTTTACCACTGCTGACAATCATTGCTGAGCTCACCAGCCACAATAATTTTTTTTGCCTCGGACTGAAGTTCCCCACCTCCTACTTACTCTTTGCTGCAATCACCTGACTTCCACTGAATTCAGTCACCACTGCACATGCTGAGTCTAATCAATTCTCCACTGTGGCCTCCCATGACCTGTGTGCACGTCAGCTGTAGTACTGCCATCAACTTTTCTCAGTGTATATTTAAAGAAACAGATTCCTGTGCTGTTCTCAGAACTGTACACTCTTTTTCAAGGTAATTTCAACGCCCTAATATAACATCAAATGGTTGAAACTGTCATCAAACATCAGGCTACTAAAAGATTTATTCTTGTCATTTCCCAGGCACTTTCTGGATTAACATCCAAAGCATTGCGTGTGAGTTTACAGGAGTAGCTCTAAAAATTTAGGGAGCTAACCTCAAGACACCCAAAATTTTGCCTCTTGTCTCAGAGGTGCATGGAATCCATATAGTAGGAACTTCCTCAGAACTTGGCACCAACTGGTAACTGCAGCTGTTGCCCAACAGATGATCAGGACTAAAACTATTTCTTTTATGTTCCACTGCCTCATATTAGGTTTAAAGGACTCTCATCTAGGTAAGTCTAATGAACTTTTAATACTTCTAGGTAAGTTGTTGTGTTTCTACCATTGCTAACTTCTGGCTTTCTGAGATGAGAACTTTGGCATACAGGGAAGTGTTCCATTAATACTTGATTATTTTAAAAGGTTACAATGTTTTCCAGATAATGCTACATGAGAAAGATGTGTCCATAAAAAAAAGTAGACAAAGAAGATGGAGACAAACACTTGTTTAATGAACACAATGATGGTGTTAAAACATTGCTAGGTTATTACTACTTATTTCTCTTCATGTATACATTCATTGAAACTCCAAAATAACACTGAACATTGCATAAATGAGACAAAGCTCATACATATGTAACTATTCTTTTAAGAAGCTAACAGACAAAACAGCTAATGAAGTACAAATTCAGAGAATGGTTTTTATCTATTCTGTCTTCCTATATTTTGATCGTTATCTATTTTGGCTTGGTAAGAGAATGAGCTAAAAATGCACTACCAAGTCTAAGGCATCTGGAGTGACTTCCAGAAAGTGAGAGAAGTTACCAGCAAGGATGTAAAGAAGCAAAAAAGAGAATTTTAGCAAAAGACATAATTTCCCAAAACGTGTTAATATGTCTTTCCCATGTAATAAATCTCAACCTTTTTTAACCAAAACTCAACTGCATTAAGGCTTTAAGAAGCACTTGAAAAAACTTACAACCAACAATTCTTTATAAAGGAACACTAGTTCCACTAGCAAGTGTAAGATTCAAGAAGTAGAAATACCGAACACTTCATCAAAATACCAAAAGTCACTGGTTACCAGCAAATCTGCCTTTTTATGACATCAGTTCTAACATTCCTGTAACACAGTACCAACAGCATTTAAGCAGACTTCATGGCCTATTTATTACCTTATCCTATGAATCAGGATAATCTGAAGTCTGAATTTTCAAGTGGTTCTCAAAGCTGAATCACAGTAAAAGCTTCCACAGAAGCTTAGGTAAATGAAAGTAGTTTGGTAATGCACATCTCCAGACTCTATCATTTGCTGAATCACCAAAAGATTTCTAAAGCAGGCCAAAGATTCAAGTTCTCTATCAGAAGGCACTTGTTTCACAGGGATAAATTTCATCCCACACCCCAAGTTTTAAGGCATATGGATAGATTAAATATTATTGCATGAATATTTTAGTTAAGAACTTTGCAGCCAAGCTTTTTCACTCTTATTTTCATGTGGGTCAAAAGAAACACATTGTGGTTTTCAGTAGTTTTCTTTTAGGAATGTCTAGCAGGACCCTACATACATTACTCAAAATAAAGAATTGACAATGTTTGGCTGTAACATTTCTGGAAACAGACATTCCAAAATATCAGCTATGTCTTCATATTCAGTTCTTTTATGGTAGGTAGATCGTCTTGAATTACAGGACTTGAATCTAGCCCTCTAACATTTCAAGCTTTTTACTGCCTTCCAGGCTGTGTGCAGAGTTTTGGCACGTTGATGAATTTTGTACTGTCTTTTTTGCAATTGCATCCACAGTGTAGTTCTTGTTTGGAAATTATCAGTGTAGCTTTCCAGGACGTTCACACCAGAGATCAAATATTTTATCCATGGCACTAATCGCAGGTTAAACCCAGTCCAATTTCATCTTTTCCTTTCAAAAAATGTAAACAAAAAAACCTCTTATTGTGAAGTCTTTGCTGGTTGTGCTTCACAAGGCAGTTAAGCTTCCAGAGACTTAGAAATAGATGCCATCTGTTTGATTTAAACTTTTATTAGAAATCCATTTCATCTTGCTTTTTCCTTTGGCATCCTTTCCACTGGAAAATACTGAACAATCAAAGCCTCTGCAGTTCAAACTGTGGGAGAAGGGAAAAGGCAAAAAAGGAGGCAAAAACAGGAACAAGAAAAACTCTGCTAATTGTCAATGAACTCAAGGTATCCAACTGCTACTAACGGTGTTTTCAACATTCTGAATACACATTTAAGAAGTTTTGACAAGAAAAATGTGGTATTAACTGAGGAAAAAATTGGAATTCTAAAGTAACAAACAAACATGGTAATTTCTTGTTTTTCTGTAACTCAAGACTTCCTTGCCAAACGAATTAATAAAATCAGATTATAAAAATGCTGCTCTAAGATCTACGAAAACTCAAATGATGAAATTAATACATTTGCTTATTTTATAGCAAATGCTTTGCTGAAGTAAGCCATATTTGCTGCACAGTCCTTGAGATATCCTCACATGTGCATTTTTGGTTTTTTTAACTGTGGAGCTCTCGTCAAAAATTCTGAGTTACTTGCCTTGTAGTACCAGTCCTGAAATTTTTTACAGCACTCTTCACTGCAGAAATCTCTCACTACACCATCAAGTTCCTTAGTTGCTCCCTTTTTGCACAGCTGTGAGCAGTAATTACAAGTAACACATCTCAGTCCTAACCGTCTTGCAAAGTCTTGTTTATATAGCAGCTTGCAGCCTGGAAACAGATTTTAAACATTAGGAACAAAGTAATTTTTACAGAGAGATATCACAGTTAAGATTTAAATATCGAAAATTAAATGAATACAACAACAGCTAACAACTGGGGCTTCAGACAAATTCAGGTTGCACAGTAAGACTGTATTTCAAGACATTTTTACCCAAATATCTTCCCTACACAACCCTATGGTTTCCTGTGATGCCTGCATCTTTTTCAAAACCCTATGCTGAATCTTTGTTTATCAAACCCCTGAATAAACAGTCAGGAAAAGAAAATACATAATTTTCTTTTAATACAGACCCATGCAATTGACTTGGAGTTACATTGCTCAGTTACACACAGTCAAAATGCTAAAGATCCAGACAACACTATCTACTAAAGAAATACCTATCTTCATGGATCAACTTAATTTTATTATTACATTTATTTATATTAATACAACAAGCCACTTAAGATAACTCATTAATACTTAAGAACACTGATATGTACAAGATGACCTAAGAACTAAGGCATTTCTTAAAAAATGTAACTATAAAGCAAGCAATGGTCAATAGTGAGAATTATGTAATGACAGGAAGTCACACATGAAATTTGTGAAGAGCTTGTATGTATTTAATATTTTAAAATTTTTTTTCACGTTGGGGTGGGTTGGAGGTGTTGGTTATTTTGGTTTTGGTTGGTTATTGTTTAGTGTTGGGTTTTGGTGGATTTTTGGTTTTGTTTTGGGGTGCGTTTTTTTTGTTGTTGCTGTTTTTCATTTACTATACAGTCATAATTTGAAGGTTGCCATAATGACAGTTATATTTTTCCACAATCTGATCCTCCCTCAAGCAAATTAGAAAAGAAATTCTAACATAGTAAATGCATTAAAAGATGAATACTGTAGCTATTATATAGGCTATTTTTAGAATATATTGTATTTAAACGACCTCAAATCCAGTGTCTAAATCATATACTGTATATCTCTGTAATTGTCCCAATTTTATGAGAGCACAGAATGAGAAGATGAAGTAACTGTCTATACTGAACACTGGAGGGACAAGGTAACATTTACACAGACCTTTAATCTAAGCTACTGCACCTGTTTTTAAGATCTACCAAATATCACAGTACCACCAAAGACCAGAACTCAAGTCTTCCAAGTCCACTCTGTGAGGGCATTTGTATAATCTAACAGATGTAGACTTCTGTGGTTCTGATAAGTTATGAAACTCAGTATGTAACATGCATCCTGTACTTCCTCTGCCACACAGAATATAAAAATACTGTAATATATTCAGTAATTTCAATTACATGACTTCTGCTCTTGTCTATTAGGATAGAATTCATATGTGTGAAACTGAGATACTATTTTTACATGACTAAAAGCACAAGAATGCAAATGGAAGTTGTAGCAGACTGAATCTTCCAAAAACAAAAGGTTACTGAGGCACTTGAACTTGCAATGCAATGAGCTTTGCTAACAAATTCAATTCAATAGTAATGTCAAAACATGACCATTATAGAATATTGTACAAATAAGACAATGTAGATAATTTGGTTTAAAGAGGTTTATTTGGGATGTATTTCTGTTTGTTCTTTGGGTTTTTCTTCTAACTTCTTTAACAAGAGAATAAAGAAAATTAGCACAGACGGATAGTGCCATATCCAGCAACCATCCTTACAGTGCAACTGATTTGGACTTCAAATACATTGCCTTGAAGGAAATAACAATCCTAAAGATAACAGTGTGTGCAAGCTATTAGTTAAAAGTACCGATTA
Organism: Petroica traversi; assembly: GCA_025920805.1. Taxonomy (NCBI): domain Eukaryota; kingdom Metazoa; phylum Chordata; class Aves; order Passeriformes; family Petroicidae; genus Petroica; species Petroica traversi. The sequence goes on from JAHLSL010000023.1 coordinate 12,029,712, forward strand.
AAAGCAAAATTTCTTGCCAGTATTTTTTCATGCTGGCTGTATCTCTCATTATTGCATGGAGCATCATATTCTTTCCACTTCTTTAAAATTCCAGAGATATCTTAGCACCACAATGTATCCTCCTTTTCAGCTGTCTCTTAGAAAAGCCACCCAATGCTGCATCACCCTTTCAAGACTATAGACTAGTAATGCTCCTCTGCTACCAACCAGGCAACCTATGTCCACCTGGCTAAATAGTTTACAAAAAGGAATAGGCAAAATTGACACTTTTCTTGGCTGCTGAACTACAGAAAGTAGAGTTGAAGATGACGCTGCTGTTTTATTAAAAAAAGTTATCAGGTAAGAAATTTTCCACTCTACAGTCAAACATCTCCCATATCTCTGTGACTCATGGAAAATAATGATCAGTGAACATCAAGTAAGGGGGGAAAAAGAAGTCAAAAATTCCAGCCCTTAAGATCTAAATGCCTGGAAAATATGGAGGTTTTTTATAGATCACTGACTGCAGGGCTTCTTGCTGAAGGAGGCCTCTCCAGAAGATAAAAAATCCATTTTTATAAAACTTTAGATATTGACAGTAGATTATTACAACCCTGAAGATTGTTGAAGTAAAAACTTTACAAAGCCTTTATTTTTCAACATTATGAGAAAAATTCTACAGATTTGTCTGAAACTCTTTTATGTGTCTGTAATAGGTAGCCTAATCTATAGGGCCAGGGAAAATTTAGTTTAGCTTGAAGATTTTGTGACTTCAAAGAGAAACCAAAACGCCTTTCTTAGGTCCTTGGTAGTCTGCAATCCAGGATATACATTTTTATTACAAAAAGGTTTCAACTTAAGAGTAAGATTTTCTTTGTATGGAATAAGGTATTTGCCTTTGGCAAAACAGATTCCAAGCTCAAACAACTTGGTCTTTTGCACAAGAGAAATTCTGAATCAATGTAACAGTAACCCCAGGCTGGCTTTGTAGACATGACCATGGAGTGGGCTGTGATTTACAGCACATTGTGGATGAGAAGCACAAAAGGCACTGCTTGTCTGACCTTTCTATTATGTCAATGCTAAAATCCTGAGGGTTTGTTCAACCTAACTCCCCTGGGGACTTGGGGTTCATGAGCAGAAGCGCTGCCTAAAACAAACTGCTAACAGTCCCAACATTTTGAACAAAAAGACCTGAGTAAAATCCTAAATTCCTCAAGATTTCTGCTACACCAGACCTACAAGTTATAGTGTGATCAGATGGAAATCTCTACTGTTTTAAAGTGCCTCTGAGGGAAAACAGCTCTTACTTTGAAAGAAAATTACAAGCACAGGTTATTTGGCTCAAGCTACACCAGTCATTAATTATGGTCTTTATCTAAGTTCTATCATCATCCCACAAATTGGCAGTCTCAGGAAAACCATTTTCAGTAGTATCTCCAACTCAAAACCTGAAGCTAACAAAAAACAAGTAGGTATCTGCTAACTTAACATATCCTTAATTGTGCTACTAGAATTCTGGCTTCCAAGCTAAACCCAACACAAAACTTATCCCTTAAGAGCCCTGAATTATGGTTACCCACATAAAAGGTAGAGAGAAGACAACGATCTGAACACATACAAGAGAAGATTGCTGACAAGACATCACCTAAGCAGTTCCTCAAAACATTTACCTCAGGGAAGTTCCAGGTTAAGAGAGCTTCCTTTCTCCTGGCAGATCCAAGAAATGCCAGGTTCAGCCCTGCAGAGTTGCCCAAGGCAGAAAATCTGCTTCACTTGACTGACTGCAGTCTCAGTTCAAGCAAACTACTAAGAACATAATCCTATTCTACCAGCATGAATTACAGGAAGTTCAGTACATTTCTACATCAAGAAGCTGTGTAAAAAGGAATGCTGATCCACGAGTAATCCTGAGTCCTTAACACCAGTCCATTTTTACCATAGGGAATAATATCTTTGACAGAACGTAATTGTTCCATCCTAAAAGCAACTTTTTTTTTACCTCTGAAAGGCTGTCCTTACTAAACTACCTTTGTCCTTTAAGTAATATGCAAGACTTGCTGTTCTCCCATCTTGTAATAACTTCAACTGTTACCTGTTCTAGAGAAGAGTAACAACAGACCTGGCATCCAGCCTTGGATGTTCCATCAGAGCTTTCTGCTCTATTCCCTCTGTACTGATTCACATGCAAAACCTCTTCCACACCCACACTGCTATCACCCACTGTCTCTGGATTGATACTGGATTGATAACAAACATTATTCTTTTTAGGAAAACAGATGCAGTGTCTCCAAATTCTGGGTCCTGTTTGGATTACTGTTAAAGTAGACCCTACTCTCTCCTGTGTAAAGAGAAGTTGTGTATTCTCCTTCCTTCCTTGTCTTCACCTTAAGACCCTTTTATCATTATTCAATCCAACTTTCATACAACCTCAGTTTATCCTACTGTTTTCTGAATGGAAGGTACTATCTCCTTCCATTCTCCTCCCTCTTACTCCAATCCAGTTACTCACACTTGGCTTATTCTTAAATCTTTTCAGGTCGATTATTCTTTCAGGTTAATAAGAAGCATCTATAAAAGCTTCCTTCTTCCTGTGCTCATAATCTCAGCACATTAAATTGCATCACCCCTTATCTGCAACAGCCAATGCTGGCTTTGCTCAAAGAACTATCTCAAACCTCTTTAAAAGACACAACAGTGGAATTAACACTGAAGAATGATAATCTAACAAGGATCACTGGTATCAAACAATGCAGAGGATTTCACTTGATATTCTTTACTGTGTTACAAATTATCCCTCCACAAAGAAAAACAAAAATTTCAAGACTCAATAAATGTACAGAAAATTTAAATTATATTACTTCAACTATCAGTGTTCTCCCTCTACCAACAGAAGGAAGATAAACATAATCTCTCCCACAGCATAGCTCCATCTTTCCATTTCTCAACTACAAGAACACTGTCAGAAATATCAAAATCCTGGTTAACAAGTTAAAACTGTCCAGTAATTTCAGAAGAGATGAGTCCAAGAAGCACTAACTGGAAACTACATCTACAATGAGACTCTTCCACAAGCGGAATACCACAAGAAACAACTGTCCAGCTCTTCCATGGGCATTGGTCTAGGAGGTGCAGAACTATGTTTTCCTTCAGCAAAGCCAAGAGCCTGTTAAATTCTTCCTAAGTGACTTGTCAGAACTGAATGTGCTGTCCCTTTTACCTTAACTCATTTTTATAAGCAAACAAGATTATTTTAGCTTTTACAGTAACAAAATTTGTTTGGAATAGTCATCTGGAGCTCAAAAGACTTAAAACCAGACTACTCAATAAGAGATTACATGGCCTGAACAGCTGTGCTGTGCCATCAGAGCTCCCTAAAGAAAGCTGCCATGGCTCAAAGGGATGCCAGGGATGTCCCATTCTAACTTCTGTCCATAGCACTCAAAGATCACAGTGTCTCAGAACAGCCCAGGCACCTCTAAATACCTCCAACATTCACTTCTACTAACCCAATTTGTGGGAAATTAGTATCTTCCTGGAGCAACAACACAACTCTTGCAATTGTGAACAAGTATTTGTATGGATCATGCATTTTGCAGTATTTTAAAACATGTTCTGCTTTTCACTTTTCCCCTTTTGCCAGGATATCCCAACCAAATAAAGCTTCAAATGAAAGCCACAAGAAAACTGACATTTCAGGTTAGAATTTATCTCAAGAGGGACACTGCCAAAAGAAGTGGTCATGAGCGAAACCAAACCAGGCACCACAGCAAGATCAAATTATTTTAACATGGTAGGCATTTACCAAAAGCTGTAGAAAGGGACATAACAGCTCTGTGAAACACAAACCCAAGAGTGTGTAAAAGGGTGACTTTGTACTGTCTTCAAAAATTTCTGTACGTTAGCCCAAATGCTCTACATTTTATTTTTAAAAGCAGTATTGCTATCTCTAAAACAGATAGTTGCTAATGTAAACTAGTAAAAGAGCTGTGTTAAAACAGTTTCTGTAGCTCTCACTTCAAAAATAATGAGCCCAAACATCAGGAACAAAGAGATTCATGCATGGTTGATGGCAACTCCCTTCATCTAGGGGGACACAGCAGCTCAGCACAGCAGGGACAGTGCATCAACTCTTCCTGGTCCACCAAGCAGAAGTCCAGCAACTATAACTAAGTCTTAGCACACCTCATATCACATATCAGTTTTTAAACCATTTTTTTGCTGTTTCCAGTAACCACAGGAACTGCTGTAAATATCAGGTAGTACCCTAACTGATTGTGAAACACTGGTATGTAAGCACATGCATAAAATTTAACACACCTGTGTTCAGGCTGTCTCAGTATCTGTAATATTTTCCTATAAATCTAAGAATTAATAAACTAATAATTTAGTAGTGCACTTTACCAAACAATGCACTGTAGAGTGGTGGTTGGAAAAATCCCACTCTAAAATCTACAATGCTTTGAATATACACCTTTCCTAGAGGAAGGTGCAATTACTAAATCTCCTGCATTCGTTTTTCCACTTGCCAGCTCTACAGTATTTTAAAAGAGGTTATCTCTACTTAGATGAAACATCAGAAGTGTTTCCAGAGAAAATACAATGTCTACATTGAGTTTCATTTGCAGAAACCTTAATTACCTGAAAGTTACTAGCATGCTATCAAGGTGAGAGCACAGTTGCTGGTTTCACAGCTATCTTTCATCTGTATTACCCATCTGAAAAGAATTTCCAAGCATCAAATAACTGAGTTACTCCACAGCTTATTGACCTTTTCCTTCCTAGACGCAGACTACCAGATATGAATCAGTGTTATTATAAAATTATTAAGCCTGTGTTGTTTAAGTCATAGCACTTAGTTCCACTGAAAAGATTAATAAGTCCACAAGCAAATAAAATTATAGTGATGTAAAATAGTTTCATTACTGGATTTCCAAAGACTGAATTGCTCTCCCAAACCCTCACAAGGAATATATATTAACAAAAACAAAAAAAACCCACTCCCAAAAAACCCCAAACTCAGTAATCTGAAGATTTCCTTGGGATTAAAAACTTGTACAGCCTATCCTCAATTGTCACTCATGCGACTACACACATAAAAATCCACAAGCTACTTCTTAGTTTAGAATACATAATGCGCATCTTGTTTAATTTAGATACAGATATTTTGGAATACAGCATTCTAGTGGCAAAACACCAGGACAGCCTCAGCACCAGAGGAACAGATTAAACTCTTCCATCTAGTCCATTCAGGTTGGTCATTCTCCACATAGCATCCAATTTTTGGATAAAACCAGAAAAAGCATGAAAGAATTAACAGCCATCTTCAGCACAAAATCTAGGTCAGTTCCAATTACACCTTACTGCAATGGAGGTTTCAGCTACTCCCTGCATAAGTTTTTAAGTGTTTCAAGAGAAACATATAAAGAAACAGAGTTGGAACAAAACCACACAGAAATACTGATCCAAGAGACTTTAATGTGGGTGCCAGGATTTGTGTGTAAATATCTATGTATAGGCATGTGTGGAAAAACCCTCAGGTATGAAGAATGGGAGCAGAGAAATTATGACACCTTCAGTACTCCAGCTGGGAAGTGGTAAGCAGTCAAGAGATATTTGTGGTTGAAGATGAACAAATAAGTATACTTGCAGAAATTTCAACAGGTGTTTAACTTCAGATTTTATCTAGGAGCCTTTTACAAACACTCCCCTAAAAATTCCCACATTTTCCCTTGAGAGTTCAATTTTTTCCAAAAAATGGCAGCAACTTTTGTGACTGAGTATCTTTGGCTATTCCTTTTCAAACTGTGATACATTGTCTTCTGATGAAGAACACGTGCATGCTCAAAAACATAATCTGTGTTGGTGAGGTTCCTTGTACACTTTGCAACATCAAAATCAGGATGATATCCATATCCAGGCAAGTATTTGGTACTTGCACTGGTTTTGTTATTTCACAAACAGTTACACAAATATCTGGAAAAAGGCTTTGAAATTAAGAACAAACCAGTGATGTTTAGCTCTCTGGAAAAGGGGTAAGGAAAATCTATCATGTCTGATGATGGAAATTCTATTTGTTGAAGTTCCACTCAGTCCACCAAATGTCCTGGCCCTCTCCTTCCCATGACAGATCTAAGCACTCTTAATTCTTGGACTGCACTATTTCTGCAGCCACTGATGACAATTGATGGCTTTTCTTCAAAATAAATGGTCTATGATTCCTTCAAAATTTCTGTCCAGGTCACTGGTTTATTTGCATCAGGAACACACACAGCTCTTGGTCATAAGCATTACAAAGTCACCTCAGCTACAGCTGGCAAGTGTGCACTGTATTTATTCAATTTATGATCTACTTAGTGGTGCTTTTGACTATCCTCTCTCTATTACTCAGTGGTTCAGACCATCACAGTAAGCTTATAAACTCTGTCTTTATGGTAACATTTTGTATATTCACCCTCATAAATATAATATTTGCTCTTGAGCTGGCACCTGCAAACTCAAGACCCACACTAAGACATCTGAAAACAGATTCCCCCTTCTTAGTATCTATATTTACAGGAGAGACTGTTTTTATTTCTTTACTTCCTCAAATTTTCCAATAGGAAACACAAGCCCTCACTTACTTCAAGCCTTCCCATACAGAAGCATTAATGGCATATCTGGCATTATGAATCCTACTCATTTCATTGTGACAGCCAGGTGGCTTTAAAATGAGGGAGTCATAAATATTCTCAGTAATACAAGCATATACTTCCATCTTCAGGAAAGTATCTTGCCCTTGCTCGAATGTATTCTGAGGAATTATTTCATTCACAGAAATTATTTCTAGCTAGTGGCTGCTGAGCAATGCAATGATACACTGGAAGTTAACTGGTCTGGTTTTTTACTCTCCAGCTACCACTCTGCAGTCCAGAACACCACACTCCATTCTTCAGAAACAAAAGACTGCAGAGTCCCAAGCTCTGGAGGGAATGGCATGGAAGAAAGACTGCCTTCAGTCCTGCATTCCAACCTTCTCCAGCTTAACAGGATCCTCCTACAAGTAAACTCTCATATCTACTATTTAATCCATCTGAAAGGAGAGATTTTCCACGAGTCTTATCAAATTATATTGGAAGTGTTGTTGTTATAAAAAAAGAAAAAAATATTCACCATATTTGTGAATGATAGGTCATCCAAACATTTAGTTAAACTTCTAAGATCATGATTAAATACCAGTATCAGAGGAGAGCTCACCAGAAGTGGAAAGGATAGGTCCTTGTTAAAACTCTATTTTGCTTTTTCTATTAAAACCATGCTTTAATGCAATTTAAAAGAATCCTAAGCCCATGGGGTTCCCTTTTAGTTTGCTTTCTTTTTGAAAATTCAAGTAATTAGACAACGAAATTGTAGTGACAGGTAATCAACACACATCAACAGGCATTATTCAAGTTACTGCTTAAGTAACAACCATAGAACTTCTACTGATGTACTTAATTTAGGAAATACTAATCAAAGAGAAAGCTTGGTACTCATCAGTGCAGTTAATGTTATATATGCACTACTGCATACATTTTTTTAGAAATTGTATGATTTTTTTGTGCATATGTATATATGCAATGTGCATGCATATGTGTATGTATTTATACACACACACACACTCACACTGTGTTACCCTTAACCTGAACTAAGTTGTGAAAAGCTCTAAAGGCAGCTCAGAGAAATTAAAAAGTACATGCACTAATAATAACAGGTACAATAACTTCAGCAACAGTAATAAAGAGACTTCTGGTTTAGCCTCAAGGATAACAGAATGAGTCGTTACCTCAAATTTTAATATTACATATTAACAAAGTAAGTCAACCACAGTAGAACCTCAGGAAAAAAACAAATACATACATACCTTCACTGCAAAAGGGTCTTTTGATACCAGAGAAATTCACTGTTTCATGGAGCGTTTTCTCTTCTTGACAATATTCACAGTAGGTAACAATGCAGTGCAGTTTCTTATAATCATCAGAACATGCTCTGCTGCAGAACTGATACACTTTGTTCTAAATGCAAAGGTGCAAAGCATCGTGAGTAAGGCTAATGGATAAAATCCTAAAGTCTGACTAGTCAACTTGAAATAATAGCTGCCATGATGACAACTTACAAAGTGAACTGAAGTGTGAACACATAATTAGGGTGTGACCTCTAATGCTAAAAATTCACAAATCCCAATTAAGATGACAGTGCTACAAATACTCATCGTGTCACATGAAAACACTAAACAGACAATATGCCACTCAATCTTAGCATATCCCCTTTAGATACTTCTCTTAGTTCATAAAGAAGTGTAATAATGGCCTATCATATCTACAATAACTGAAGATGAAAGCAGATTTCAGACTTACAGCTGATCTGAGAAAATGCATTTTTCTTTAAATTCCTCAGATACTATTCATGAACAAAGACTTCTGCTTTTATCCATACTGAAGTTAAATGATATTCCACAGAACCAGGCAGAATTTAACTGAACATTTTAAAAGAAACTTCAATACCTTAGAAAATAGTTTTAAAACCGTATTAAAGTTCTAAGTTTAAACTTTTAAACACATAATCATTCTAATAACACCTGCCCCTTACCTCCCATTCCAGTACTTCTGGTTTTGAACAGAAAGAAGTTTTGCAATAATTACACTTCAATTGAATATCACTGGGAGAGACAAACTGACCATTTGTTGAAGACTGAACACTGAGAATCTGAAAAACATAAATATATATACATACATCACTAAAAAAGGTGAAGTTACTTTTGAAACGTGGGGCTTTTTCAATTAAGCTTACAGTGTTTGAGAATTTAGGAGTTGCCTTATAAATTCAAGAGCATTTCTGGCAAAAGCACAGGAGGTTGGTTCTTTACCTTAATTCCTTTTCCCTTGTCATCTCAGCTTTTCCAATTTTGAATCTTTACCCTTGCTTCCACCATAATTACTTTAAGTCATATTTTTTTACCTTACCTTTCTAATGCCTTTTATTTAAGGGTAAATACATTTTTTGTAAAAATGAACATGAAGTACCCCAAAAGCTGAACACTTCCATTAATCACAAAACACACATTTTCAAATAAATATATTTAACAGCTTGAATTATTGGTTACAGACAGTTAAAGATCAACAAATATTTTCAAATCCAAACACTTTATGTAAGCATACCACTTGAAAATACAGATATTAAAGTAAAAAGCTTTCAGTGAGAAACCTCCCATCCACTCACATTAAGAAAAAACTAGCTAACAGTTCTAGGTAGCCTCAGTCTCATGGCAGGCAGATGCAATTATTCACACAGCCAGCCCCTAAACAATTAGGGTTTTATGACTGAGAAAAATACTACAGATTGCATGTGTAGGTAGGAAAATCAAATTCTGTAACTGATGCATTTCTGAGGCACTTAATCAATAAGAGAACTCAATTACACACTATTAGCATCTTCCAGTGCATGTTGCACGTGCCTACAGAACACAGTATTTTTGCACATTCCCTGATTTAGCAAAAACTATTGGTGTATTACAGATGTGGTGTTCAAGACAAAAATTTGTATCAGGAGTAATCAGAGATACTTGAAGAATCAAGAACAAACTTCTTACATCTATCTTCTCAACTAACTTTCCCACACTATTTGCAACACAACAAATATATTTGAAGACAAGTTCTCTTCAGGTTTGTTATTACCCCTCCACTGTGTAACAGTGAGAATTCAAAACATTTCTGTTATAGAATACTTTTCTTCAGACTCTTATGTTAGGAAGGGTTCACCTACACTAAAAACAAATAAAAAATTGTGTTGACACTTACTGCTGATAGAAACCCTGATCTGTGTGGGCTCGTAGTGCTGAGTGCTAGCTGGCAGTGCAAACAGTATCATTTTATGCAGATGCATTAATTCTGTATTTTGTATGCCTCTTTAGAGTTTCAATTATCCTAATACAATTAAGGACTGCTTCTGCATAATATTTTGAGCCAAGATGACATACATGTAGTATTCACACCATCGTGCTTTGCCTCTAACTTTCAAGTACCTTTAGAAATTATCTGAGAGCATAATAATACACAAAGAACAATAAAAGAAAAAAGGATCATAAATTCATTAAACATTTTCACTCGTTCACTCTGAACACAAAATTTTATCTAAGCTATGTTGAATCAAAGACATCTTTGAAGCCATGCACATATATTTGCTCTTTTGAGGGCCTGCCTTGAATAACAAGAGCACAGGAAGAGCAAGCAAAGCAAAAAAACCATTGTAGGGCCCTTTTCAGCCTTCAATGCAAGCAGCTCAAACTGCTCTAAGTTGCCAGTTTAATAATGAACAGTAGGCAGGCACAGCCCAGGATCTTCTGAGCAGACAAGCACAGCAGCTCTGCTTCTGCCTGCCCCTGCCATGGCAGCAGGTGACACAGGGTCATCCTTGCTCACAGCAACACAAAATCAAACTGTGGAAACATTTCTGTACATAAATGTACATGTGGAAGAGTTGGTAGGCAGCCAGACTGAGGTTAGTCTATTTTTCCAGTTGAGAAAAAAAAATAAATACCTTTGAAAGAATCAAGTTATTCTTAATGTGCATGATAAAAGCACTTAGGAGGAATCTTCTACATACTGTCATTCACTAGCACTGTGCCACAAGCAAAACCAAGGGCACTAAATTAAATAGGGAAGGATCCCTCACACTCATGCACACACAGACCTTCCAGCCTGGGCATGGAAGCCTCACTTGTTTTTATTATGATCAAATTTAGAAGAATATTTGTCTGTGTGCACACATGTGTGTACAAGAAAATATAATGTATATAGCCAAGAACACGTCCAGGCACCACCACCATGGTGAAAGAGAACCAACATAAGTGAATAACCAGAGTGACAATCCTGCTAAAAACCACTGTACTTGTAATTCTTACCCATACTGGTCCTACAATTCTCCAGATACAATCATAAATTGGAAGAAAAATGCAAGCCAATTAAAGCTTTAGCACAAATTTTGCATAGACTTGTGTTTTGCCAGATAGCTTGTACTGTCAGACACTTCCACAGCTGCTGACTTTGGGAAGTAACTTGTATTACAGCCTCCATGTTCACCATAAATAATCAGTAGTTTATTAACAGCAACATCTTCAACTGACTCAGTAAAAGCACCAACACCAATACTGATTAAAACAATACACCTTGGGAACAGTTCTGTTTTTAACTTTGCAATAACATCCTCCAAGATGGAGTGTGGCAGACAAGATACAGTCCCACTATTCTACCACCAACTACCAAACAAAAAACACATAAAGAAGGCTGTTCTCTCTCTTTTACTCTCTTTTTGACAAGATCAATGCTCTTACAGACTGGCTGCCTAAAGGAAAATATAGATATGGACATAAACTGTACAATAAGCAGCTCAACTGAATCTTTCCAATATTTCAATACATTCAAAGAACAACTAGCTAGAAACAAAAGATAAAATTATAATCAATCCTGAAGTTCTGTAAAATAAACTTACCCATTTTTAAACCAAAAGGACTAAAATATTTGCAGAAGGGAGGGAACATAGGCATGAAATAGCAATTACTCTGTTCTGAGAAGGATAACCTTTAAAGAAGAGAGTCTAGGAAGAACAGGCACAGCAGTAAAAAGGAATGACTATGAAGCCAGAAAATTAAAACAAGAGTTATCTCCATTAATAAACACTGAAAAATATGAAGTACCAGAGTAAATAGACTATTTTTTCAATTTGGGTCCAGTACCTTATGTGTCACTTAGGTACAAGAGAAGCCTCAAGGGAACACTTACAGTCCAGTGCTCACATTGTGGAAGACCATCCCTTCCACCTTAACACTAAATGAACAGAACAAACAAGCAGTTCTCATATATTCACCTCTAGCCTTATGGTGAATACATTTTATTCTTCTACACAGTGACTATACAAAGACTATCAAAAGTTAAGATCCAGCAGTGCTGGTTGAGCAAATGAACTGTAAGGAACTGACTGCCTAACCCTTTTTGGTCTTTACTGAGAACTCACAGACTCAATTAAACCCCACTCCAATACTGATGAGAGATCTATGTGCAGCACTGAGGCTGCAATAGGAGCACGAGCACAAGGTCTCAGTAAGACCACAAACCCACAATCAGCATTAAATGGCAGTTCTGTTCAATATTGTTGCTTAATGTTGACTTATGTGCAAATCCAAGAAGGCCCAGGTTGAATTTGTCATTCCCATGGCTGTATTTGTTCCAAGAGCTCTTGGGGATGCAATTAATTGTAAAATCACATACAATAAAATAGATGTTAAATGAGTTTGCAAGAAGTATTACAGGTCTGTCATTACATACTAACAATACACAGGCATTCAGTTAATCAGTTCCACTGACAGACACAAACTGGTTATGATGGAAACACAGAACATGCCTACATGATAGAGGTCCTGCCCAGGATATATCAAAGCAATTAAAAGACTGATTTGCTGTCCAGTTGACAGAGAACAGCAAAGTTCAATGACAAATGGGAAAACCCTGCATGGCTGTAACTCTTCAACAACACATGAGGAAGCAAATATCAATCATCTAGTGTACATCTGTTTAAAATGTTTTTACATACAAAAATTGAAACACATTCTTTAAAAATATCCTTTAATTACCTAGAGATTAATGATGCATTTCACTTATGCTTCAACCTTAAGTTATACTGAAAATATGACATTTTCAACAAGCATAGCAGCCTCATCCAGAATGAATGTAATTAGCCTTGCAACCCCCCCAGTTTCTGGCCACAATTTAAACAGCTAGTTTTGACCATAAATGAAATGACTGAGGCTTTAACCTTTCATTTCAGAAGCAATCACTAATCTCCATGGCAAACGTTTGTTAGTACTACATGCAATATGAGAATTTTGTTATTGTGTTTAGTACAAAAGAAGCTAAATTTGTTGATCCTCTATGCAAAACAGCAAGGCTTGCATCCATGAAGAGGCTAAGGTGGTTAAAATAAAATTGGCAGCAATATTGCTTGGTATTTTCTAACAATATAAAGCAGAAACTGGTTGCTAGTATCCACTTCTATAAGTTTAAGACAGCAGCTAGTGTTATCACTATGAAATAGCACTTTTGATAAAGAAATTGTTATAAGCCAGGAGCACCTGCTATGTTAATTGTAACTCTCAAGTATGCATATATAAGCAAGTTAGTTTAATATGCAAATACTTAACACAAACAGGCATACAAATATTTAGGGAGGAAAAGATTTAACACAACAGCTAACCTGAAATTTAGCTACACAACTGGAACTGCAAAAGTTGTACAGTTTTCCATCAGGCATTGTTGCTTGATAGTGAGGTAAAGTGTTTCGTTTACAAAAGTGGCAAATAATTTCCATACCTAAAAGAAAAACGTAGTTTACAAACAAAATAAACAGAAAATAATAGGGAAAAAAAAAAGAGTATTACAGATTTAGATTTTCAATGTAGAAAACTAAGATTTGTCTGTTTTCCAGCCAGCCTATAAAAGTCACACAAAACAAAAGAAATCGCAGAATTTTTGATAAATCCTTTCACTAAAGATCAGTACTAAATATAAAATACTCCTTCTTCCATAAAATTCACTGGAGCACTTTCAACTTGAAGTTGAGACCCGCTTTGCATACTGAAGAACACACATTTTGAGTTATTTACCAGATCAAAAACTTGACCTAGAGAGTACCTATGTGCATTATAACTACCTCCCTTCTCAGCCATTTCCTGCTTGACTGAAAAAAGATAAAATCCAGAGTGGGATTCATATGACAATTCAGAGAATATGAATTCATATGCAAAAAAACTTGCACTATAATTCTGTGACACATCAGAGCACATTAGGCTTCAGAATTTTTTTCACAGAAAGCCTTAAGACAGTTTAAAATTCCTTCCAACATCACAGAAAAAGGCCAGTGAGGAAAATGAATCCTCATGGGTCCATTTACTGTGTTCAACAGAAGATAGTTTTGTTTTTTTTTTAATGAAGTCAAAAACTATGAAGTCACATCTGCATAGACTAACTGTAAAACAAATGCACCCACCCCCAGTGTTCAAACTTTAAAAAAGTCTACTCTTAGCAGTGATGAAAACCCATCGTCCTTTTCACTTACTTTGTGATTTTGCATATTTTGATTTGTGTGTGTTCATGCATACAGCTGAGCAGTATGGCTCCATATATCCATTAGGTCCTATGCACTGAGTCATGTCAAAAAACCTGCACTGAGCTCTGCAGCCAGTACAAGATGTTAATTGGCCACATTTCTAAAACATAAAACAAAGCAAAACAACGCATTAGTTAAAACTATGCTTGGCTTTTAACTTAAATTATGGTCTAAAAAAAAAAAACCACAAAGGAAATATTTTATTTCTGTCATCTGCTCAAGAGCATTCAGCACTGTGGTTGAATCTTTTACTGCAGGGAAAAAGCCAGGTAAACCTAACCTTCTGTGTAAAGACTCACACATAAACACACACACCCTTCAAAAAACTCAACCCAACCAAAAGATCCCAACTCCATCCCAATCCCCACCATCTACAAACCATCAAGTGTGGTAAGAGAATGCAGCAAGTTGTGCTGAGTTGGAGAGTTTGAAAGAACTCTATTCCTCTCTCCTTGTTGGGACAATGGTTGTAAGGAAAGGAACACGAATCTGGCATGGCTATTGTGATTTGCAGAATGCATAAGCTCAGAGAAGACCTTTGGTTCAACCTCCCTGCTCAAGCAGGATCTTCCTAGAGCAGCACATGGTACAGGATTGCATCCAGATGGTTCATTAATATCTCCAGTGAGGGAAACTCCAGAACTTCTCTGGGCAATCTGTTCCACTGTGCAGTTACCTTCATAGCAAAGAGGTTATGAAGAATAAATAAACTTTGGGGAGAAAAAAATTTTATCTCCCATCCTCCAGACAGGAGGAACACACTGCAGAATTTCTCATCTGACTCCATGACCTTGATACCACTCAATTTTGACATCTCTCAACACAGCAGTCAGTCTATCAATGGTTTTCCACAGAATGCAACAAACATTCTATAAAAAGCACAGAAAAGTTGCACAAAGCAGACATACCAATGACATAGTCAACATACCAAATCAATAGTTCTGATGTGCAACATGTATTACATAGGTCGGTGCTAGGCAAATATCCCAAGCATACCATAAGGCAAATTTCAGAACAAAATGTCTAGACACCTTCTCTGCCCATAGAAATAATATCATGGTTTGACAGTGATAGAGAAAAATCCTCACCAGAAATGACAGGCCTCCTACTAGACAGACTCTCACCTTATTAAGTATTAGAAAATTGTCACTTAGGCACTTAAGGTCTCTTCCCATCTACAGAAATTATTCTGACACTCTCTCTGGCACTTTCCCTATTCCCTATTCTCAAGGATGGAAGGGGAAGGAAAGGCAAAGGATGTTTCATATGTCTTTCACTTTGTTCAGAATAAGAGAAGCTTCAGAAGATTTCTTTGCTCTTCCTATTTTTCAGTAACCAAATTTGAGAACTAGTTAAATCCAGTCCTACAGCTAGAGAGGGAATTCATGGGTTTACAATGTCATCCTTCCTATACCAACAACATCCACAAAAAAACATACAAATTCACATTCCTGTGACACAAATTGGATGTAGCACCTTGCAGAGGCCATTACAATTTCCACACAACTTCATAATTTCCACATACTGTTTTAATGAAACCTTTGCTGGGGATTTCCTCCAAAAAGGAGCATCTGTCAAGATATCAAACTCCTACCCAGAAGAGGGTATAAAATACGACCCTAGGATATTTCCTTCCTATTTTAATTTTTTTCCATTTGCCTTTAAATATATTACCCAGGATATAATTGTATTCCTAATCAACCACAATACTGACAAATTCACAGTAAGCACCAAGACCAAAATGTAGCAGTTACATTGTTCCCTGAATTGCAGCTATTCTGCAGCTAAACATTCATCTTCCCTGGCAGGCTAAGAGACAAAAGCAGGGCATCCAGAAAAGTCTGAGTTATCTTACTAATAATGCAGGAGGCTACAATTTACAAAGGACTTGATTTCTTGGAACGTGCTTAATGGACAATCACCATAAAAAATCTGCTTGCACAAACAGAATAAACCAAAATGTAAATCTAGAAGGATTAATGCAAATATGCTGGCAAATAACTTAAGAGCGAGCATTCAGCAATATAATCAGAAAACAGTGCACAGGCAAATGAAACTTTCACAAGTTCCACATCCAAAAGAGAAATCTATCAGAGGCCACAGTGACTTCAAGACACAGCAAGACCAAAGTACAAGTTTCAATAAATGAATTTATAGTAAACTGATAAGAGCAAAATTGGAAAAAATTTAATTGTATTAGCAAACTACATGATCTGACAAAAATCTCTTGAAAGTAGAAATAGCTTTTACTAACCAGCATCTCAAACACCTCATTTAGGTGATGCCAAGAAAGGATTGCACACAGAGAGAACAGTGCAACAACATGACAATCATTTCTGAATTTCATACATCCTCCAAATACTGGAGTTGTTTTCTGACTTCACCCTATTTCTTTCAGATTTAAAAGCAAGAAAAAAATTTATTCCTATCTAGTAATAATCTAGCAAACCTAGATCTGATTTATCAAGACTACAAAGAATAAGAATTTCCAAAAAACATGCCAACTACGTAGAAGATTCTGTGGGTAGGAGCAAAACCGTAATAACAAAGCTCTCATTCTTGTAATAACAACTAAAAAGAATGTTTGAGCATTTTTACATTATTAGAAATGTAAACATATTGTTACACAAGTGAAGAAGACAGGACAAGATGGAGAAAAAGAAAATTAAAAGGCCCAAACCTTCCTTAAATGTATTGCTCCTAAAACGTAATCATCATCTCCCTCAAGCTAAACATTTTTCTTGCACTTTTATTACCTTTCCAGCACTCCCTAAACTTCCAAGTTCAAATATTAAAACTATTCAAAAAAACACCAAGCACTACAAGATTATTAAAAAAAGATTAATGCATACCTGAGAGTATTCAATCACTATTATACATGTGTTTCGAACATTTTTGAGAGCCTAACTCAAAAGCTTCCTCCACTGACAGCATCAAAACAGCCTCATTATATCTCTAATGTTTTTGAATACCCATAATGCAAACAAGATTTTTTTTCTGTGTGAAATTTCCAGATGAGACTCTCAAGTTTCCACACTAGCTTACATTTCTACTCTCAATTTTTTCCCAACATACTCTATTTCATCTCTAAAAGTCTGCAATATTAACTTCATTCTTTAGAGAAGGTAACATTTGAGAATCCTTTCTCCTGAAGTACACTTCTAGCTGCCAGAAAAATCACTAAAACAAAGGACAGCTCCAGTGATGCAGAAGGTCACAGAGCATTTTATGAGGCAAGGATTTTTGGCCTGGAAACAAGATGACTTAAGAGAATAATGACAGAACCAAAAATGGAATTATATAGGGCACTATGGATCAACTGCTTAGTGTATTCTCTAATATTAACAACTCCGTGAAATCACACTAATATTAACAGGAATTTGTAAATAAACAGGAGACAAACAGCAGGTCAGCACAACCTCTTACCAAAGAGAGTCATGGATGGAAAAACTCTTTGTGTGCATTCACAAGGAGACTGGACAAAGAGATTTGCCAAAAACAGCATCCAGGAGCATTGCATAAAGTTCAAGAGATGCCCTGACCTCTAGAGAGTCAGAAGCTAAAAGAAGGCTCAAGGGAAAATATCCCAAGTCCCTGACCTGGTCTTACTCTTCCATGCATGACCATCTACATCACTGCAGGAGTCTCAATCCCTGAGGAGAATGTAACAGCTTTCTCAGGTTATTACTACAGTACATTTTTAATTTAATATTTTAACCATCCTCAAGGAAAAGTGGGTGTTTAGAAAACAAATTAAGGAAAACATAAAGCCGTGTCAATGTTGTTGATATTTCATGGCAGGACACAAAAATATCTTTGCTGGCAGAGGAAAATCAGAACAAAATACAAAAATTTTCACTATTGACAAAGTAAAGAGGAACAAAGAATGCAAAACTTCCTGAGTCTTTATTTTAAAAATCACTCCTCCTTTGTTTCAGAAGAATAAAATCACAGAATCATATAGACTGGAGGAGACCTCCTGAGGTCCAGTGCAGCCTCCTGCTCAAAGCAGGTCCAGAGGTGTTTGCTCAGAACCTTGTTCAGTCAAATCTGAGCATCTCCAAGGACAAGCACGACAAAACCCCCCAGGAGGTTTTCATCCTTATAGGGAACCTCCTGCCCCCCACCCCCCAAAAAAGCAAAACAAAACCAAACCACAAAAAACTTTATCTAAATAAGTTTCCCCTTGTTTTCAAGTTGTCTCTTGCCTTTCTTCCTTCCACTGTGCAACTCTAAGAAGAGTTTTTCTTCTTCTGTCTCCTCTCATCAAATAACTCATCCCCATTTATGCTCAGGGATGAACAAAGCAACCTTTCCTGAGCCTGTGCTACCACACCACATCCTCCAGACATCTGCACATCCTGGCAGATCCCCACTGAACTTCCATCAGGATGACAATGCCTTTCATTCTGTCAAACCCAAAACTGGCCATGGCACTCCAGATGCAGTCTCAGGAGCAGAAGTGGGGAGCATGGGACATGAAAATCACCTCCCCTGTTGTGCTGGCTTTATTCTTGCTAATACAGCAAAAGGTTACCCGCACAAGCTGAGGTGTCCCCATCCTCTGAGATACTAAAAATCTCAAATGGATGTGGTCCTGGAGAATGTGCTCCAGGTGACAACTGTTTGAGCTGGGGATGGACAAGGTGACCTCCAGAGGTCAGGCATTCTGGGACACAAGCCAGGACCCAGCTGGCCATGTTTGCTGCAAGGGCACACTCCTAACACCAGATAAGCTTCTCCACTGGGATGCCCAAGTCTTTCTTCCCTAAGCTGCTTTCTTGGCCACTGTCTTCCATTTCAGATCAAACATCAGCTTCATCTTGTGCTCCCTGTGGTATTTCAACAGTAGAAAAAATGCCTCTTGACAAAACCTAAACAGTCAAACTAGCTTCAGTTTCAAGTTTCCTTCAAAGATGAAATCAGTCTGCAAGAGAATGTATCAAGCACTTCCATGTGCAAAGTCACATCTACAGCATCCTATGAACACATATGCACATCTGAAGATTGTAATTTTAAGTAAAAATGAAGTTAAAACACAATCAAATTGGTAAAAAAAGCTAACTACAAATAAACTAAGCTAATCCAGAAGCAAAATTTCAAGACAATAAAGGCCCAGTACCTCTGAAGGGACACCTGATGCACAGTCTGACTACACCTCCCCTTCACTACTACACCTAAATTCTGCATTAAGATGACATAATTTTGGCTAGATCCTATTGCATGTTTGACTTCTTCCAAAGCACAAAGTCTGTGATAAATGCAGAAGCCTGAATATTTTTCTCATTTTATTTGATACTAAACTCACTCATTCTTCCATAACTTGTTTGTATATTCTTAAGAGACTTAATTCTGGATGGTCTATTTCATGATAGGTATCTCACGTCTGGTAACACTGTGATACAACAATGTGATATGAAAACTCTTGCAAGTCACTAGTTCTAGGTATATTTCAAATATTCCTTCTGTTCACTAGGACAGTGTTCAACTCAAATGGGCAACTACAAAAGCAGCTACCAAAATGCAAGACAAAGCAGATGAATGTGACATATTCCAGAACTGAAGGAATCATTTCAACAAAAATACGAATTCCGGGAAATAAAATTCACTTAGAAGGATTTGAGGTATTTTTATTCTTGCCACTATAAGCAACCATGATTTTAGAAGGAATCTTGACCTTCCTTTACATCTCACTGAAGGGATCACATAAGATGAAGTCTAGAGCTCTTGTTGCATGTACCCTACAAAGAAAATAGATCAAACACAAAAATAAATGTCACACCATGACATATTAGAAGCCTCATTTCTGTTTGCAACTAAAACTAATGAAAGCCTCTGCTCTTCACCCTTCTGGCTGCAAGTTACTTCAGTAAAGCTATTACTGCCTTGAATCTAGGCATCTAGTGTGCTACAGAATTTTATTCCTGACTAAAAAAAAATAGCAGCAGCATCTGCTTCACCTGCCTCAACAAGGCTAAGAGAGCACGATGAAGGACATGCCAGCAGTGTAAGAGAGCATTCTTGCTACAATTTCTCCCATCAAGGGCCAGTCAACAGAAAATATCAAAACAGCAGCTGATTGAGTGCTACGTAGCAGCCCGAAGATTTGCTTCCAGTTAAAGGAAATGCTTTGTAGTTAAAACTCCATAGTAAAACAGATTGTTAAATACTTCTCAATCCAGGCAAACCTCCCTGGTAGCTTTAGAGAGTAAGAGGTTTGGATTAGAATTAAGAAAAACACCAGGAAATTCCAGGAGAGAAACATAGTATTCCTGTGTTCAAACAGAAAAGGAGAAAGAAGACAAAAGGGTCTGTAAGTAAAAAAAGCAGATGTTTGCTACATGGAATTCTATGATAACAGAGATCCCTCAAAAGGTAATCAAGAAAATAGCAGCTAAACTACTTCAGATTCATTTGAAAGGATGATCTGATGGATCCACAGGCAACATGCATGACAGAGAAAACAACCAGCTATCAGCAGAATCAGAAACAGCAAAGAGAGAACTGTTTAATTTATTTTCTCTTAAAATACTGCACCCAAATCATCTCTCTCCCAAGGGTAACAACTGTAAACCCTTCCTCAAATGCATCTGCCCAAGTCCTAAGAGCAAAAGGTGAAGCAATTGCTTTTGTGGCCCTTGAACACCAAGTGATTTACGTTTCCATTCCATTAACTGAACTCTGCAAACAGCTAAATAGATAACTTGTCCAGTAGCTTTCCTTGGCATCTCCAGCTGTCAGTGCTCTGTCTTTTTGCTGGTTTTGTTCCCACTCTCATGACATTTGTCTTTGAGAAAAGCAGAGCTGAAAACACCTGCCTCAAAAAGCAAGTTACTTCTCCACGAACTGAATGTTCCAGCTGTTTCTGTTCTGCCTTTTCTCTCTTCCTTTCCAGGTTACTCCAGGCACACCAATGTATGGATGTGGTTATATCCATCATAAATATGATACCTAGTCATACCATCTCCTTGCTTCCTCTTCCAAAAAACCCCGTGCTCCCACACAAATCACACCTCACAATTTTGACTGCCCTATGTAGTTTTCTTCAGAACTACAAAGCCACTTCAACATTTCTGATGGACCCATCTCATTTTATCTTCTACAACATTGACATAATAGTATTCTGAAGTTATGATGAACAGTATTCAGATGTCTAAGGAATCTGATGACATAGTTTTTACTGAAGCGCAGAGAATTCTACAATTGGAAGACAGACATTTGAAGAAGAAATGGCAAAATAAGTACTTCCAGAGAGGAAGAGTAAATAAACAGAAGAAAAGGTACAACAGGATAGTTTGTAGGACTTAATTTGCATCAGAGATGCAAGAAATTTGGGATCATAAATACTAAGAGGTCTCAAAAGACCTCTCCATATCACTAAGGAGGAAAAAGGAAATGATTTTTCCTTGGCTGATGAAGATTTCTGCCTTTTAACTCTGGTAGACGGGGCAAAAAGCATCTAATTATCCCCATTTATAGAAGTGTGCACAGTATGAGAACAGTATCATCAGAGATTACTTAATACCAAACTATTACCTGAAGCAAACAGAAGTGGTTTACTATATGAGGAAGAAGCTCCACTATTAAACTACACTTTGATCTTGCTAAAACCACAGAAGTTCTCTTTAAAAGTGACCAGAATTTTTTTTTCTAAAGTCAGTATTTCTAACATTACGATGTAAATGGGCTGTTTAACTCTCCCAATTACTGACTTTGTCAAGAATACATACTCTTGAAACAGACACTTGGAAATGAGTCTATAAAACAGTAACAACAGCAGGAAGTGGTAGATTTTGTTAATTATTCTATCAAGATAAAACAGAAGACAGGAAGGACACTCAGTCTTAATAGCAAAGAAGCACACAAAAAACCCCAGACACTGCACAGGACAAGACAAAGTGGAAAATCCTAGCTGCTTCTACTGAAGTGCTAAGTGACAGGACATTCTATCACAGCATTTGGTGATATTTAAACTTTTAAAAAACAATACTTTTTATGAGACTAAGTAGAAATTCTGCATAAGCAATTAATTGTTAGCTGTAGTAGTGATAAGCATGTTATTTTAGATATCGAAGGTTCTTAAAGCCCTGCACAGACATAAAATAGATAAGTGAGTTTTAAGAGTTTCACAAAAGGGAAGGAGCAGAATCTGACCAAGGAAGTACAACTGCCTAGGGTATTTTCTACTGTTGTTTTTAAGTGAATAACTTAGAGGGATAGCATAGCCTGGTTAGTCTTGAAGCACATTCAGGAGTATGTCTTCATCTAATCAAGAAGTAACCAAATGCACTCTTACTCAGTCCTGAAAAATTTTCACCAGATGGAAAGACACTGCAAGCAATCTCTCTAACTAGAAAACTCTTGCTTGGCTTGCATTCATCCAGTATCACTTCAGTCCAGAGCTACTAAAAAACCTATGAAGAAATAGGTAGAGCTACTTTCTTACCCTCTCCTCCCCTATCTCCCTTTACAGCAGTAGATGAAGACCATCACTTTTAAGAAGCCTCCAAAGCAAGCAAAATCCCAGGTCACATTCTACGAAGAATTTAGTTGCAGGAGCAAAGTAAAAAACAGTAAAGTAACATTTTTAACTAACAAGGCATTAAATGCTTTCTTCGTAGAATCAAGAGCACTGTGTACTGCTCAGGCAAGGAAGTAAAATATTTTTAAAAGCAGACACAGACGCCGCTTTAGCTTAGTTGGAAAAACTGAAAATTTAACAGCATGGTTGGCTGCCCAAGCTAAGTCACAGGATATTCCACTTGTTCCTTAAAACAAGGTTGTCAAGCCTGTACCAAAATCCAGCAAACCAGGACACAAACCTGGGAACTGCTTAGAAAAGGAAGGCAACTAATTTTGTGGAGACAGAAAACATGCAATAGCAGCAGAAATGAAAATACTGAAACAACCCAGGTATGTGCTTGTGGTTAACATGGCTTTATGGCAGGCACAGTTGACATCAATTCCAATTTACTGCATAGATACTAATTTTCAAATGAATCATTTTTCATTTTAACTATATGAAATGTCTACTCAAAGAAATAAGGTATTTCAGTATTTGTACAATAACAGACAATTTTAGTCAGCTCCTGTTCAGATATAATTTCATTCTCTTCTAGCATGGTTTCTTTGGTTTTTTTTCCTTTTGTTTAGGGTCATTTTTTAAGTCCCTCTTGACCCTCTACATGTGAAGAGTTTGAACCTCACTGCAACAGCTGGAGTGCATAATCTAGCAGTAATTGTTATCTTCAGGTTTTAAAAAATATAAACACATTCAACTAGAGGGTTTTTTTCACATTTCATCTAAATCATCACACTTATTTTATTTTGGAGAAATTATTTTATGATCGTTTTACCTTTTTTTAAAAAGTCTGACTTGCATTTAGCTGTCTTCACAAAAGGCTGTTGTGTCACAGAGAAATTAACTTGCTCTTGCATATAACTACAGTGAGCGTTCGTTATGTTATGCCTATTGGTTTTTTTTAATATTTCAGATATTATTATTATTTATATTTCAGACAATACTAAAAGATGCCTAAGCTCTGTAATCACTTTAAGTTTTAGGAAAGAGAGAACAGCCATGACCTCTCCGAAAATCAAAACACATAATACAATATTAAAGATGATATGTGTCTCACTTTTAAAGCAAGTTCTGGAACTGGTACATAGGAAACTAAGTGCATCCTTCACCTTGAAAGGTGACTTAGGACATTTAAGAAAAAATCTACTCTCCATCCCAGGAATAACACTGTTTCTTACTCCCAGGAACAGTCTGAAGCAGAGGAAAGAAACTCTTTGCAGCAGATGGATTACTTGCATTAATCCAATTAGTTGTCATTCTGAGAGCCACTGTAATTTTAATTACCCATAAGTTTAATTTTTTTTCATTCCAAGAACAAAAAGAAAAAAATGTCCATGATGAGTTATTGAAAAATTACGTGTTCAAATCAGTGTAATATTTATTTAAAAAATTGTGATTGAGTATATAGATAGGTACAAGTAATAATGAGTTTCATTTATTACTACTACAAATGTTTAGCAATATTGATAGGTGTATGACATTTACAATATAAACTGCTTAATACAAAGCTCATGCCAGTAAGACCTATTTATTTTACAACTGTTTGTAAAAAACACATTTGCTAAAACTCTTATATGACACACAATAATTAGTTGTACAACACAAAGCTGGAATCAAATGACATTCATTTTTTCTGCATTATTTTTTCATTAAGTTCACTTCAGTATGCAATAATGACTCAACCAAAATCTCTCCTACAGCAGTTCTCCTTTAAATGTAAGATCTAGTGATTTCCAAGGAAACACTGTTACAACTGAACAAAACAACCCATAATTTACCAATTGTGGCCAAGTGGGTTGTCAGTGACATTTTCCAGTCTAAACTTCTTTTCTAAAAAAAACCAGAAGTCCTTGAACATATTCAGCTCAAAAAACCTAAATAAACTAAAACCTAAATAAACCCTGCTAGACAACTAAATATTCTCAAGTATTTGTGTTCTGAGCACCTTAGCATACACTAAAGAACTTCCAGTTCTATAGTCTGACTTTCATACACTCAAAGAATCACAGAATGGTTTGGATTGGAAGGTCATCTAATTGTCCCCTCTGGTCAGGGACACCTTCCACTAGACCTGGCTGCTCAGGGCCCCATTCAACCTGACCTTGAACACTTACAAGGACAGGGCACCTGTTCCAGTGCCTCACTACTCTTTACAGCAAAGATATTTCTCCTAATACCTAATCTAAACCTACTCTCTTTAAATCTAAACCCGTGCCCCTTGTCCCATCACTACATGCTCTTGTAAATAGTCTTGTCCCATCATTCCTAAAAGTTCCCTTCAGTTACTGGAAGCTCACTATTAGGTCACCCAGAAGAATTCTCTTTTCCACACTGAAGAATCTCAACTCCCTCAGCTCTTCCTCACAGGAGAGGTTCTCCATCCCTCAGATCATCTGAGAGTCCTTCCTGTGTACTCACTCCAGCAGGTCCATGTCCTCCCTGTGCTGGCACCCAGATCTGGATGCAGCACTGCAGGTGGGGTTTCAGCAGAGCAGAGGGGCAGAATCCCCTCCCTGCCCTGCTGCCCACGGGGCTTTGGATGCACCCAGGACAGAATTGGCTTTCTGGGCTGTGAGAGCACAGGGACAGCTCATGTCCAGCCTCTCACCCACCAGCACCCCCAAGTCCTTCTCAGCAGTGCTGCTCTTGATCTGCTCATACCCCAATCCAGGTGCAGCACTTTGCACTTGGTCTTTGTCTTTATCTGGACTTCTGTGAAGCCTTTGACACAGCTGAGATTCCCATGCACTCATTTCAAGCCTGTCCAGTCCCTCTGGATGGTATCCCATTGTTCAGGTGTGTCACTGCACCCTCAGCTTGGTGTCATTTACAAACTTGATGTGGATGCACCAGGTCCCTTTGTCTAGTCCTTAATGAAGGAATGAAATAAAACCCATCCAAATACGGACCCCTGGGTCTATCAAGACTCTGAATCACTGACCACTACCCTCTAGATGCAACCAATTCCTAATCCACCTAACAGCCCACCTGTTAAATCCATCACTTTCCAGTCTGAGAAAGAACACTGGGGGGGACCATGTCAAAGGCTTTAGGAAGTCCAGATAAACAGCAATTATAGCCCTTCCCTCATCCACTGAGGCAGCTACTCCATAACAGAAAGCCACTTAGTTGGTCAGACAGGAACTTTCCTTAAGAGCTTCTCTTAATAATACCCCAAACTCTTCACACTCCCTGAGTATCTGGAACCTACCAGCTAGGAATTACACCTATCACCATTCTAAAACAGATGCCCACAAGCACTCAAATTAAGCTTCTCACAGCCTATTATAGTTGCACAGTACCACATATTTTGATAAAGGAATTAAGAACTTGCTTGCATAAAATCTGCTGTCAGAACTGAGTGAACCAGAACCACCATGTCTCAATTTTAAAGGTTCTCACAACAATGCACCAACTTGACACCACCCTTGAAGATTCTTGGTACTGCAAACTGCTCCTCCTCCCCAAATTAAACCAGAACACACAACTTGCTACCCATATCTGTCTCATTCTCAAATACATATCTAAACACAAAATACAACAAATATGCAAACAAATACAGTATATTGTGTCATTAAAGTACAAACTTATCATTCAACCTCAAAATTCCACGTTCACTTCAAAATTCCATGTGCAGTGTAAGTTACACTGGTTGTGGGAATGTCTTGTGCTCAAAGTTAGTCTCCTGCACTTTTTGTTTCTTCAAGAGACAGTATTCAACGTTTCTTCAAGTTTTTCCATGGCTTCTGGGCATGCCTACGTTTTTAGTAGCTTGCAAACCTATCCTGCCCCTTTTCGTACAGCTGTGGCAAAAAAATAATGCTTATGTTACGTTTCCAGTTAGGCTGTTCACAACACACGTTTCCAGCTCTGCTCTTCACACACAGCACAGACACAGGAGCTCAGCAGCCAGTGACAAAATACAAACACACAAGATGCAACATTAAAGAACTCTGCAACACAGCACTGTAATTCCTCTTCTCTTGGACCACTGGTTTTTTAAAAATGGGAAGAAATGAAGAATGAACCCGGAGCAATGTGCAGCACTGGGGCCACTCACAATATTCAAGTGTGCATTTGAAAACCAGAAACAGGAATTTCTTGCAGGTAAAACAGCAGTCATACTTCATACTACCCCTATAAACTCAGAGCAGAACATACCAAGCAAAAGTACCGAAATAATAAAAAAGGCCAAATATCCCTGTATTCTACATTCTCCCCTGAAATATTTAATATTTCAGAGCTATCCTATTATACAGTAAATACAGTGATTAACATTTAAACTTTACAGCCAGCATTAGCAACAGTTCAGAGCTAAGGTGGTTCTGCAATATGTAAAAGATATCAACATCAGATTTCTTGATTTGGAATTATTTTTAAACACAAGTATTGCTACCTTAATAGTCTTAAAAATAAATGAAAAACAAACCAAGTAAATAAAAGGAAAGTATAAAATTTAACACAGGGAAGGATGAGAGCAAAAATTTTTTAAATCCTATGCTGTACAATGAAAATGAGACAAAGTACAAGTACACAGCCAAACTGTAACCAGAGCCTTCTCATAGCAATGTCCAATCTGCATGTTCTGCATATTTTTTAATGTTTCAACTGCATATAAGTGAGCTTTTATATATAAAAAAACTCCATAACTTAAGGACCAGTAAGCCTCTGTGCTCACTATTAATATACTTCAGATACCACCAATAGAACGAAACAGAAATTATTAACAACATTAAATTTCAATTATATTTTCATTAATAAGAAATGGGCATCACTATTTACAGCAACATCAAAAAGAGACAGTAGTAAAAGGTCCATTGCAGACAGTTTTTTCTCACTGGCATTCATTTTATTTTCAGAAGTTTTTGTTATATAGGTCTCTTTAGGAGAAGTAAACCTATGCTGTTAGTAACAGGATAAACTTAAAAAGCATTGATGTTAATTTCATTTTAATTTGTAGGGAAAGAAGCCATTACCTGCTTGTATTCACCAACGCAGTTCTGACAGCAGAATCTTTTCTGCTGACCATCAATAGTAAGGACATTGTTTCCAGCACCTTTACTGGGCAAATACTCTCCACAATGCTCACAGCAATTCATTATTAAACCATTTGCCATCCTGTATCTATTGAAGCAATGGTCACTGCACAGCTTATGAGTCATATTTTTAAAGCTAACTTCGTGACGAATCTAAAAAATAAAAATAAAAAAAGTATTCTATCACTAGACAAGCACAAAGTTGCCTCAAACTACTAGTCCAGACAGAAGTCTTTCAGTCAAATAACTACCTCACTATTATAAACCTGAAGTGAACATGAAATAAACAATAAGCAAAGGATGTTTCTGTGTCTCCAATGGTCTAGGAAAACACTTTTAAGACTCATCTACCTTTTAGCCTAGAAGGAAAGACCAGACAGAAGGAAATGGTAACTGCATACAACAGCAGAAGGCAAATTTATGCAGTTTTATAAAATGGTCAATTTACAGGTGAAGAACCTGGCATATGAAGTCTGGTCAGACAATATGCTGCTTAAACTATGCTGGGCTCAGTAATCATGAAGGCATCAAGAATAAATAAATACATTCATGAGAATTTAAAATTACACATATTCTACAGATCTATAAAACCATCTGCATTACCTTTCAAAACATACAGTAAAAAAAATAGGCAATACAGTGAATCTTGACATTTTTGCATCAGCAATTCTTTTATGTGGGAGATGTGGGTTATAATTACAAGATTCTATGCCTAATAGAACACATGACCAGCAAAAGGCACTTCAAGTTTCTGAAACAAATATCAACCTCTTGGAATACTTTCTTCCTTCAGCTGCTTCTTGTGAATATTAAGCCTGCATATTTTAGTAATTCAATGTGTATGAAAATACTGAAGACTTTACATTTTCTTTATTTTCAGTTCTCTTATTACAGTATAGAAGCTATTAATATGTCATTATTGAGAAAGACAAAAAACAGTCAACCAGACCTCAGTTAGTTTACCACAGATAGTGCATCTTGATTTATTCAAGGCTCCTTTTGAGGGATTCTGTTTATCTTCATACAAGGATAAACATGATGTACTGCAAAACTCCTGGAAAGACTCACTTGAATCTACTTGAGCAACAATGGTACCTTTCATTGTTGTTATGTCTCTGAAATTAAAAAAAAGAATAATAATAAAAAAAACAATCATGTGCTTCTGTATAAATACATACATAAACAAGAACACTTCACATGTTAGAAGATTTATTCTTCCTTCCAATGCTTACATTTCAAAACAGTTTTTTTAGTGTACAGCTGTTAGTAATGAGATGAACACTAAGTCTGACAGCATTTTTATAACTATGGTGAGTACATCTTTACGTGGTATTTTTCCCCATTAAGTTATTCTAGAACTAAGCAGTATTAATAAGCCATTAGGTGCACTTATGGCAAACCCAGTTTTATACAAAAAACTAACAGCAAAATTGTAATGCCTTCTTCTTTTACACTAAAGTTATATGTAAGTTTCCCATGAAAAATTCAGATTTATAATAAAAAGCAAAAAATGGTCTTTGTTTGTAGGTAACTCCACTTCCAGTATTAATCTCAGGATGAGAGAAAGAGAGAACATTTTTTGCTCATATTTCTCAAACTTAAAAACATAACCAAAAAGCTTAAAACTCTACCACAATTTGCCTAGAGGTTTTATCATTCAAAATTTACAAACGTTAATTCTATCACCACTTTAAAGTTCCAAAGCATCTGAGCAGTTCATGCAGCTGCCCCTGAAATTGTGCCTATTTCATGCATTAAACCAGAAATAAAATTAACTTGAAACTGAACTAACCTTGTTCTAATCAAACAGACTTAACTGTCCCAAAATAATACACACCACATATTAGAAGAATTCAAGAGTAGAAATAAAAGACTCCTTCTCTGCCTTCTAAGCAAAAATCCAACAAAAAATCCAAAACCCATTACTGACATACAGGAAATGCTATTGGGCAGAATATATTTTAAAAACTGAGTGGGCACATCTGAGTCATCAGTTGGAAAACAATGCCCCACACACTCATACCTACAAACCCTAAAACTAAGATGGGTAAAAAAACACTGGGAAAAGAGATAAAAATGTACGTTTTCCCCAGACACATTTCTTTTAAAATAAACTTGTACAGCCCCAACAGTTAACTTGCAAGCCTGCCTTCTTCCATCAAGGGGAGCACAGCAGATTTGGGCTTACCCTTTGGAGAACTACTAAGATCTGTGTCAGGGAGTGCTATCATTCCTGTTCTGCAAAACAAAGGCAGAGCTCCTGCCCTGAGGAGCTTGCTATTTATGCAGTTACAGAAAAGTTCAGAGGAATGCAAGAA
The DNA here is from genome assembly GCA_025920805.1 of Petroica traversi. Lineage (NCBI taxonomy): Eukaryota > Metazoa > Chordata > Aves > Passeriformes > Petroicidae > Petroica > Petroica traversi. The sequence goes on from JAHLSL010000023.1 coordinate 12,059,801, forward strand.
AAGGGATTTATAAGAAAATACCTACGAATTTTGACTTTTCCTCTTGGGTTATACAGAAGAACAGTGCTGCAGAGAAACAATTCAGTGCATACACTACCTTCTATTTAACTATGATTGAGTAAAAACTGCATAGTGGTGGAAAAACAAAGACTAGCATCATCTCAAAAACTGTCAAAGGTGACTTCACAAAGATTCTCTAGAAATTAAATACACTAAAACTATTTGAAGTAACCTCAAAAGCTATAAATAAAGTGTTTTCCTCATAATTCAAAAATAAAGCCTTTTCATTCAGGGCAGTTTTGTATGTTGCCTCTTCCTATACAAAGTGGCCAGGGAGCATGGATTTAGCCATGATTTCAGTCAGAAAAGATTCATCTTCATAGATCATGAAGCTAGCTGAATGTGGGAGTCACCAGATTACTTCCAAAAAAATTAATACTGTATAGACATATAAAAAGTCAACAGAAAGAGCAAGGATTGCTTTTAACTAACCCAGTAGAGGGAAGGGTTAACTAACCTAGAGAATTTGAGCTTTTACACCTATTTTTAAAAAGCTCGATTATCTTACATTTTCTAGGTTTTCAATGTACCAAGGTACAAATACACAGGTTGTCAGTGTTTACTGTATCTTATTTTTACTGAGGGCCAAGGAAAAAAAAGACCAGTAGCTTGCATCTGAGTACTATCCATTAATCCTCCACAGTGCACAGTGAAGCAAAAGGATTTTGTCACTAGTTAAAATCTGTGATTGAGCAAAGACCACGCTCTCTGGAGCACATACAAACAAAGGCAGTCTTTATTGCAAGCCTTCTTTAGTTCAGTGAAAATTCACCATTTAACTAGGGTCATTGCAGCATGCACCAGACTGAGAATATGGAAAAAGTGCAAAAAGCTCAGTAAACAGTACACTGATAGAAAAAGATAGTACAGCTATTCTGTACACTTAACGCTAGAAGAACACAATCACAGAAGACTTCTCTTTGGCAATTTCAAGTCTGGCAAATCACAAAAAACTGCAAGTCAAACCTAACTAGTAATTTAGAATAAGCTACTTCTAGCTATGCTTGCTACTCCCTCTGTACTGCCCACTTAAGGAATCTTCAGCTACAAAATTGCCAGTTGCCCCACTCAAGGGGAAAATCTAAGGCTATCCCTATTCCCATATGATCAGGAGTGGAAGAACTCCCAAGTTTCTTCAGCTTTTTGCAAGTATCTCATCCTTTTAAAGCCTCTTGATTGTACATCTTCATCTATCAAAATGAGCACTTCCTACACAACACAAGGTCCACTTTTTCATAAAGGACTTTATGCATGAAGTATATCTTGTCACAAGGTATGCCACAACTTGGACACCTTGTCTTAAAGAAAAAAAAATCAGTTATTTTTAGTGTACTGGCTTTCCATAAAACAATATTCCATACTCTGAATTCAAAAGCTGGTACTGTCTTGTTAGACACACTGTTGTGTTAGACACGGTGAATTCAACATTTCCAAACACTGAAGTGACATTATACAGAGCACTTAAATTTTATATCATTAATGGAACAACTCTCACGCATGCCTGAGAATCTTAAATAGTAATGGATTTAGCTGCCAGAGTAAAACAAAATTAAAAACTCACTTTCTGCACATGACACAAAGTTTCTTTGGAGTGGGTTTGTGTGAAAATGATGAGAGGCAGGTGGTGGAACAGAAAAGGTGAGCTGATCCTTTCCGCTGATATGCAGTCTGTCCCTTTTGTAAAGGCTTTTTGCAGTTTGCACACGTGACTTTAACCTGCTTAGAAGGCTGTTGCTGGGCAGAAGGCTGGAAAATTTGCTTAGGAAGTGATGCTACAGGTGACAAAGAATCCACACCTGGTTGCTTCTGATTCCTAGGAAAGGAAGCTGACTGGGATATCCAAGAATCTTCAAGACAAAAAACCCAAACATAAAAGTAAATCAAGAGACACATACATATGTACAGAATAGTATTCTCAGTTGTACAAACATAACATCATTTTTCTGTTGGGACTGACCACAACAGAAAGGTATTTTAAATTCAGGTTTAATGTCAAAAATCCTGTTTGATGGTATCACTCTCCATTGCTACAAAGCTTCAGAATATGAATAAATTTCAGGATGGTCCCATCCTACATCTAGTGACAGGTTTTGCAGATTTCAATTCACTTGCACTGAGTTTGCAAGCTGGCAATCTTACCATCAGACAAACAAAACTGCTATTAGAAAAAGAGACCAACAGACGATACGGAATTTCTAAACCAATGTTTGAAACAAACTCTGCAGATTTAGAAGAACATGAACTCTGAAACATTCATTCGTTATTTTGTTCTAAAGCTTTCACAAGCATCATGTGTCCAGCTACAGTGATAAACCCTAGAACTGGGTCCTAGTCCAGCCTGCAGCCACAGAACTACACTGTATAGCAGTGAACTTGCAAAATCATGAGAGATACAAGTCTTCCTCAGTAGAAATCAATGAACCTAGAAAATAGTATAACTACCATGAACAAAGCCATCTTTGCCCAGTCTTTTGTAGCACAACCTGCTGTATGAGTAACTCATATAACAAAAATAGAAGTAAAACATTTCTTCTGAAAGAAATGTATCTAGAAAGACCATATATTAAATTACATGTGCTATATCTTGGTTTGGAACAGTTCTGGGGGGAAAAGAAATCCCATAATAAAATGTCATTTCTAGGCTTTTCTCTGGAATTTAAGCTTTTATGTAATTACCACCAGAGTTTAGAAATGTCTACCTTCTGAAGACTGCCACTAGTAATACATTACTTAAGCATGAATTAAAACTGAATGGAATCCATTTTGCATTACAAAAAGCATTGGCACAAATTTTCAATAGTGTGTCAGTTACACCAAATACTGTGACAGCACTTGGGACTTACCTAACCTTGAATTTCTTTCTGCAATGATTCAGTGTATTTCTGGAGTGTTATTACAACTAATACCCAACTAACACCCAAATCTAAGAGAGATTATTTTAAATTCTATGACTTCGGATAACAAAAACATTAACCTACAGACATGAGCAATTGCCCATACCTTATTCTTAAGGGATATTATTTTGGTCCACAATCTTTTATTAACTAGAACCCTTTCCTCCTATTTTCTGCATTCCTTTCTTTCCCCAAAGGATTTTACTAACAACATATTCTGATGCATAGCTTTAAAATCCATTTAGGGACAAAGTTCCAAGAACCCTTGTTAGTGTATGAAACAACATATATTCCTTAGCAGGTAAAAGATACTTTTCTGGTGTGACTTTTTAGCTGTCAAGGATGTCCTACTATTCAGGCATTTAAGAAGAGCTAGAAATTTACCTGTTGCAGTGCTTGAGGGTAAGCAGAAGAGCTGGAATGTAGAGGTGAAGGGAAAAGGACACAGAACAAAACACATTTTTCTTTAAAGCATTAAAGAGGTTTACCTTTGAAGGCATGGATATCCTTACTGACAAACTAAGACAAGCTATCAGAGTGCTTAGAATTAAAATTCACTTGAGTGCCCTCTTCAAACTTTTCTATGCTTCTACTACTTCAGATATACAAATATCCTGGGGTAGCACCTTAACACCTCAAAACATTTTGAGATTCTCATCTTTTTCCTACATTTCAAGTGAAAGCACATTGTCTCTCTTATCAGGAATACATAGCATGTGCAACAGAGCTACATCTGCTTGTAATTCCAGTGGCCACTCATGACAACTTGAGTTTGCTACTCGTTTGGGTTTGAAACTTTCCCCATGACTAACACGTAATTAAGTAGGTACTACTATTTCATTAAGGTTATTTCAATTATTCCTTACTTTCTTAAGGCCTCAGATAGCCTCCCTCAATATTTTGTTGTACTTCTCCTTCCACAAGCATACCAAAAGAATATCTAAAGATCTTGATTTTTTTTCTTTTACTTTTTCCATATCCCAACTTCCCAGATATACACTTTTATATTATGCCTTTTGTTCATGTCTCACTTCTCAGCCATGTTATCTCCTTTGATTTAAGTTCTCTACAAAGGATCAGTAAAATCCAGGTTTAATGTCCTTAAACTGAGGTGTATCACACTAGCTGAGTTAATTCCTGTTCAGCTTCCATACCTCACTGCTTTATGTCTTCATCAGTCAAGTTCCTACCTGTAATTCTTTAACAGTCAAGTTTATGAGACTATACAGTTTCACATTCAAATGTTTCTTAGCGTTACAGCTTTTCAAGTTGCTCTCATTCTTTCTTACTCATTCCTGGTCTATAGTGCTATAAAATTATCCTTTCCTATCTTTTGTTCCATTTATTTGCAAAGCCATCTTGCAAAAATCTTTTTTGAAAAGCAGAAAAAAATGTGTCAGTACAATTTGGGGCAGAGGTGAGGAGGAAGACAGTGCTTAAGTTTCACAGAGGTGTGCAGCTCTTGAAACCTACTGAGCTACATTTGCATTACTAACCTGCTTCAGATCAGGGCTGTTAACTGCATCCTCAATTTACTAGGCATCAGCTCCTTTTCTGAAGCAGTTTTGAAGCATAACAACTAGATTTCACTGAGAGAAACAAAACCTAAGTTCCACTCCAAAGCACAACTACATGGACTCCATCTACTTGGACCTCTCCCAAGACCTTTGATATGGTCCCTCACAATGTTCTTCCTGATGAACTGGAGACGTATCTATTTGATGGATAAGGAATTTTCTGGATGACTGCATCCCAAAAATTACAGTTCATGGCTCAATGTCCAAGTAGAAACCAGTAACAAGGTGTGGCCCTCAAGGGTCTGTACTGGGACTGATACTGTTTAGAATTTTCTTCAACAACACAGAGAGTAAGATTAAGCAGACTCTCAGCAAGTTTACTGGTAACACCAAGTTGAGTGGTGCAATTGATAAGCCAGAGGGGATGCCATGACATCCAGAGGGACCTTGACAGCCTGGAGGAATGAGCCCATGGGAAACTCAAAGCTCAACAAGGCCAAGTGGAAGGTCACTCAGGGCAATCCTCAGCATCAATACACACTGGGGGCTGAATGGATTGAGGGCAGCCCCGTGGAAAAGGACTGGTAGATGAAAAATTGGACATGAGCCAACAAATCCTGCTCACAGCCCAAAAAGTTGCTCATATCCTGGTGTGTGGTGATTCTATCCCTCTTCTCTACTCTACTGAGAGCCCACCTGGAATACTGTATCTAGCTCTGAGGTGCCCTGTACAAGACAGAAATGGGCCTCACAGAAGGCACAGAAGAGGGTAACAAAAAGAAAGCTTGAACACCTCTCCTGTGAAGAAAAGCAAAGAGGGTTGGGAGTTATACAGTCTTTGGAAGAGCAGGCTGTGGAGACTGTACTGCAGCCTTTCAACACATAAAGAGCAATTACAGAAAAAAATGCAGAGAGATTTGTTAACAAGACCAGTAGTGACAGGATAAAAGGCAATGCCTTTATATTGAAAGAGGGTAGGTTTACACTGGACATGAAGAATAGCTCTTTTACAATGACAGTGGCAAGACACAGGAACAGGTTACCCAGAGGAGGTCTGGGTGAGAGTATGCCAGGTCAGGCTGGATGGGGCTATGACCAACCTCATCGAGTCAAAGATGTTCCTGCCATGGCACAGTGGTTGGATGAGGTGACCTTTACATGTCCCTTCCAATCCAAGCCATTCTATCATTTGCACTCCAGTGCTTACTGGGGACATCAGACTCTAAATCAATGTACTGGACAGAAGTTTTACTGTTACACACCTACTGCTTCTTATAGAGTGGAGGTACCTAGTCAAGGAGAACAGACTAACACTGCTCCAGAACAAATCTTCCCAATCACACACATAATCACAGAATCATTTCGGTTGGAAAAGATGCTTAAGATCATCAAATCCAACCATTAACCCAACTTTCCCACTAAACCATGCCCCTGAGTTCCACTCTACACCCCTTTTAAATATCTCCAGGGTTGGAGACCACTTTCTTGGGCAGCCTGTTCCAATACTTAATAATCCTTTTGGTGAAGGTATGTTTCCTATTGTATTATGTCACTAAGCATAGTTTATTCTAGTCATAGATAAGGTAGTGATGGGCATGAAGGGAACCAAGATCCTTCACACATATTAAGCTAAAAGGCCAAGTACTGCCACTGCCAAAAACACTTCAATCAAAAGTTCTATAATCAAGTATTTAATAGTTTCTTTTCAGCCTTCAAGGAAACATTCAAAATTGCAACTTACCGGGATTATGATGAGTCACAGATTCTCCATTTTGAAATACATCTCCAGCCACGTTCATTCTACCAGGATTGAAAGGTCCTACACCAGTCTTGGTCTGTGAAGTCAAAGATGGGGTGTATGTTTGCAAATTAACACCAAAATTATTTGACTGCAGTCCGTTAGATACATCTCCCAAGCTGGCATTCTGCAGTGATGTTACATGTGTAATCATTAGGTTCATGTCACGCCCGTCACCATCATTTTCTAAATGACCATCACTGACAGAGCTCATAGCACCTGTTTCTAATGTAGTAACATTAGCAATCTGTATTTCAGAGTCTGGTTCTGTGGTTATACCACTATTACCTATTCCTGAATTTACCTTACTTCTTGAAAAACTGGAAGGTGAGAATTCCATTTCGTTGGTTCTATTTTTACACTCTGGAAGTCTTCGCTCATTAAAACTGGAAGCATTCTTCTCTTGCCCTTGATTTGTTTCAATGTCTTCTTCATCATCAATAATAATAGTTTCACTTATACTCCCCTTTTGAGAATTCAAGTCTTTTGGAGAAGGAAGCATTTTGCAATCATTGCCTTTAAGTTCTTCATTTTTTGATGATGCAAATGCAGTGTTCCTTTGGTCTGCTACCAGCGACGTAGAATTCTGCGGAGGTTGTACAGGTTCAATAAAAACTACATCATCATCATCTTCTATAGGCGAGTTTTGGAACTTATTAGGTCTAGAAACTAAAGAACTTGGTGGCCCTCCAAATGTATTTCCTACATTTGCAAGGCCTGCTGCCATGGTGGTATTCCCTAGGAGACTAGGAGTATGTTCAGACAAGTCTAATCCTCCCAGAGGACTCGTGTCCATTCCAGATCTGCTGTTTGAAGAAAAATATAAACAAGAAAAAAAACACATCCAACTTCAGAGTAAGATACAACTTCACAGTAACAGTTCTTAAAAATAACTACAGAATTTATAGTTCCAGCTTTTTATTTTATTTTCTTCCTGAGATAACATAAAGGAAAAATAAAGCTTACTATGCTCTTCTTTGCATGTCTCAATATCCATTTACTTTCTAATCCTATACTAATAAAAAAATGCAATCGATACACATCACAATGTTTTATCAATACATACATACACAAGAAACAGAATTTTCAATTATATTTACTACATGATCCTGATCTCTCAAGTCCCTTTCCCACCCCACATATGCACACAATGATCTCCTAACACTGCTTTTGATAGACTGCAAAGCAAGATCAAGAGTTAGGCACACAAAGAAAAACTGAATTCCTATTAAATTTTGGTCCTATTAGGAGCATTAACAGCTTTGAAATTCAACTGATTTTCACCCAGCTTTACAATGCCAAAGCTTCTTAGGTAGCCACAAGATGACTGGAACAAAGAAGTAAGGAAGAGATATATAGGGAACCCTTGCACATGACAGGAATAAACACATTATTGAGCAGCAGAAAGTGGACAGCAACCTCTCATTTATAGCCACTACAGACTGGCAGCTCATTTGAAGTCCTGACTCACTACTTCATGCTCCTGCAACTTCCAGTAACTTTGTCTTTTTTCTTTTTAAGAGCAAGCAGTGTTTATTCAGGCTACTTCCCAACAGCTACTTTGCCTGGGGAAATCTGTTCGCTTTTAGTAACTGTTCATTTTGGGGAATCTGCTCCTCATAACTGTCAATTCAACCACAAATTAAAAATTATAAAAGTCAATCTGGATATAATCAAAGCTGAAGGATCCAAGATTGCTCTAAAAAACATCTGTACTAAAGATCAGTAAGATAAACTGATCTTGATATAATACTACAGACATAGTTATAATTTGGGTACGTCTTGAAGTATATGCTGATGTGTGACATCATTGGGATTTTGTGAAAGGCTAGAAATAGCTTTCTGTACTTTTTAATAAAATCTTTATACAGAAAGTTAAATACAAGAAGTAGAAATATCCTGCTTATCTATACTTACCCATCCAGAAATCCACTGCAATCTGTTTACCTTAATAAGTTGCTCCAAGCACTTTTATTTTCTTTCCTGTGGGTAAACTGCTCTTGTACCAACTTGCTGCCCCTCACAAAAGTAGTGTGGTCTGAAACAGGGTTAAAACAAACATCAGCTACCCAAAATTATTTCCTCATCTCAAACATCTGCTGTGTTCCTTAAACCAACTTTCTTCTAAATTTACAGTTTAAGTTCAAACCTGACTATCAGCACTATGATCCTATAGTAAGAGAGAATGTGTGTCTGTTCAATCATTGCTATTGAGCAAAGCAGCAACAGTACTGTTTGAGATCTTCTACTCCATCACATAACATTTCCAGAAGGTTTTATAGAAGGGAAAAATAGGCCATGTTTGGTAAGAGACAGACATACATAACTGCAATTGAGTAATCAAACATCAGAATTAAGAAGTATATCTGTAATAGAGTATTTAGGAAATAAATGATTCAAGTAAACTGAGCAATTGAGAAAAAACATTTTAGCAGTTACATTTCCTTCTTTCTTACTGGGTCAACCTCCTTGCTGCCTGTAGTAGAATACACTATGCTAAAATTAAAATATAAAAGGAAAACGACATAACATAAAATCAGGCCTACAATGCAATATAAACCTTACACTGCTAATAATTTTAACTTGTATATATGCTCTGCAGTGATACTTAGCACAGATTCAGGCATCCATAGCCTGTATTAACACAGGGATGACTCACAAAAGACTGAAAATGTTCAAAGTTCAAGCCTCTATTTATTCTTCAGGTTTTGTAATAGTCATTAGGTTTTCCAGACTTGGCAGCATTTTTAAAAGAGAGAGCATCAACTTGTGTAGCTATCTACTGTTTGAGAACAGCCCTTAAAATCCTCAGACAGTAAAGATGCCCAGAGGAATCCAGCTCAAATATTCTTCTACACTTCTACACTATTCAAGCCCTGCTGTCCATTAACTGAGCAGGAGCAAGGGGGGCAGGACAAGGACCAAACAGCAAAGCTGTGAACCAGATTAATCTGAGAAGAGAGGCGACCACCTTTTAATTCCTTCCTATGTTAGCCTAACAGCCAAATGCCATTATGTAATAGCATTTGAACTGCAAAAAAGGTAACACTGAATTGGAATAAAAGAGGGTTTCTTACTGAAAAAAACTGTATTATCAATGCAGTTGGCTTGTACCTCCCTGGAAATCAGTCAGTTACACTGAAGATTAATTTAATCCAATATTCTCTTTCACTTTTACTTTTTCCTCTAGGGTTGAATAATTTAAAGTTAGAAAATATACAGAATAAGCCTGTGAAACTTTAAAAATTGAATTAAGTCTTTTCAGCAAAAGCTGAGATGCAGAAAAATCTTTCTCTACAAGGACAGAATCATCACAAGCACATAAAGCTTTTAATAAAGTTTTAAATATACTTGAACAGATGTGAGCAGAGAAAAAACGAGACTATGCCAAGATTACACCACAAAACCTGACTCAAAACCTTAATGATTCCTATTTTCACAAATCCTTAGTAGAAAGACAGATTTGGGCTGTATTACCACACATACACATAACATGTAGCAAAGTTAAGACTCAAAGATGTATCTTTTTACCTAAATTTATTTACTTTTCCTACAAAGCTCTAAGGTTTTAATGAGCTGTACCATTAAGCATTAGAAAAATAAGAAAAATGTGTTTAACTACTAGTTAAATGAAAGTCATAAGCAAAATCTGCATATATTTCTTTGCAAATAGCTCCTACCTCTGTAAGACTCGACAACAAAATTACTCATAAAATGTGCAAAATGAAGTAGCTTGTTTTCTAATAGTAGCAGCAAGGAAACACAGAAAAACCACGCAATGCCCCAGTCAGTATTCCTAAATCAAAAACTACTAAAAAAGTGTGACTTGGAGAGTTGACAGGTATAGAATGGAAAACTAGGAAAAAAACTCACACCTCAATACTGTCAACAACAAAAAGATATTTTACAATGGAAAAACAATTGTTAGAAACAATTTATTAGATTGATCACTGGATGGAATGCTGAGATTTGGGGGAAAAAACCAAATCCCAA
>JAHLSL010000023.1:12070072-12084686 GCA_025920805.1 Petroica traversi
TCAAAAAATCCCACCCAACCAACAACAACAAACCCCACAAACTAGTGAGACCTAGTTTGCAGAAAATAAGTTCAGCACTGCCGAAAAATAAGCTCAAGGCTTTGTGGTGGTACACAGACACCAAAATTACAGCTGGATGGAGACAGAAGCACTCCCAATATTCAACTGCCCTCCCTGAACCAGGCCTTGGTGTCCCTCTTTATTTAGGCTGCATCACTCACCTCTTAGAAGTCTTCACACTGAAATAAATTACGATCCCATTGCTATGTTCAAGGTTTAACTGTTGGAAGAAATAAGAGACAAAATGCAGACACTTCTTTAGAATTATGACAACTACTACAGCTCTTAAGATAGCTAAGTAATACTTGTAGGTCAATCCACTGGTGAACGATAAGAGTTAAATTTATCATTAATTGTAGAAAACCCAGGTGAGGTGTATGACTACCTCAAAATAAAAAAAAGCCCCCAAACAACTCTGCTTTAACAGAAGCATAAACTGGAATTTAAATGCCTTTACCAAGTGCTCTTAGTAACATGTGGAATGAAGGTGACAGAAGATCAAAGTCACAGTTATGTGCACTTGGAGCAAAACCACAAAAATCAAAAGGAGTCACTGAAATCTGGCTAAAACTACAGTTCCACCCAAAAAAGAGCATTAGAAACAGACAACCAAAGTAGGACCAGCATGTACAGTCGCTTCCATATAAAGGCTGTAAGGCGAAAAAAAAAAGTAAAAACCTGAAAGACTACTTTGGAGATAATGCATAACTGAGACATCTTCAAATGTCCAAAATCTCCAAATGTTCAAATCTCCAAAATTTTGGAGACAGTATCCTAAGACACAAATATAGCAACAAGAAGGGGTTTATTTGCCTCAGCAAAAGAATGCTACTTTCTGCTAAGAAAGCACAGTATCATAAGTAAATTATTTACCTCAAGAGGTATTGGGCTACATTTAAATTCCAAATCCCAAGCAGAAGAAGCAGCCTATTAATAGTATACTATCAATCACTTCCACTCAACCACTGACACCACAGGTGAGATAATGGGAATGAGACTGCAAAGTAATAACTGAAGAATTCAACTACTGTTGGGTAAACTGGGGAGGAAAAGCAAAATCAACCGACCACTGAACAATGGGACAAATTTTTACATCACAGCCAACTTCAACCATCTAGAGAACTCTCTGAAGAAAAGGCAAATCCTAGTCTAACTCTGAGCCACACAACATAGTTCAAGATGTAGTTATCCAGACAGCACTCGAGAAATGCATATTTAAATCCCCAGGGGAATAAAAAAATAAAAATAACAAAACCCTCATTACTTCAACATCTGGCTTCATAGAGAAGAACATCAGCATGAGGAACAGAATTGGAGCGCCTAGAATAAAAAGCTTGAAAGCATGAAGGCCATTTAAAAAACTCCATGTTATGCATACAGCCAGCCCAAAATGACTCCAAAAACCCCATAAAGACTACTATCAGGAAGTCTCTGACTTACAAAGGTGCTGGAATTGTACTGAGGGGGATGTTTTGTATTGATTTCATATACCTTTTCATGTTACTGACCTGTATCAGAGCAATGACTTGACAAAAATCCCAATTCTTGTCAATTTTATAATCAGTAAAATTTTCCTGAAGTGGAAGAGTACCCAAGAAGCCTGAACCAGAAAACACAATAAATTCTTTGCACTGATGTTCAGTAAGGAAAAGATCAGGGAAGATCACATCTAAGCTCTCTTTCTAGGGGTCAGGTCAGAGGAAAAATGTTGTATCAAAGTACTAACACAAGAGGATTTTAGAACAAATCACTAGGGCCATGTGGCAGTCGTTTAAGATTTCTAAAGACAGTCAGCAATTTTTTATTTCAGTATCTGCAACCAATTACTTAAGCAGAAAGTGAGAACAAATACTCAGACTCCAGTGCTATCTCTATCACGAAATAAACTGATACAAACTACAGCTGAATAAATATACAAAAATAAATGTGGGGGAGGGGAGTAACATGGATTTTGCAAAGAAAATGTAATGTCTCACAGAACTACTGCCAAAATCTTTTGAAAGATTCACATGCTTTTTGACCAAGCCTGATTAAACTGGTACACTGCACTAAAGTCTTCCAAAAGGCATTCAAACACTGAAGACTCTCTGAAATGAGTGCTTCCTGATCATACAAACTTATTCACAGCATCTGAAAACAGAAACTGATTGTAAAGCAGTGTGGTAGGCAATATCACTAGTGAGAAGTGTAAGGTAATGAATGGGTGGAAAGAATACACATAACAATTTAAGACCCAAGTTGCAACTCTCTCTCTTTCAAACCAAAGCTACTCAATAATCAACAACCAAAAGGAAAAGAAAAAATAAAACAAAGTTCATTTGTCACTATAAAAACCCTCATACTTTGCCAGCATCTTGCTTATCATGAAATGTTCATCTAACTCATCTGTTTTTCCCTTTCTCTGAAAAGTGAGTGATCTGAACAATTTATACTCATAGAAGAGACTTCTCATTGAAAGGAAAACAGACCAAGGAAGAGCCTAATCTGAAAGAATAAAAAAAAATACATAGAAGATAAGAGTTGCCCAGTGCCTTATGAGAACAAAAAGGTCCCAAATGAAATAATTAAGATGCTTTAATAATCTACTGTGAATGAAAACATTTTCTTTTAATTGGGAGAGTCACTGTTGTAGAAAGCTACAGGGGTTAGAAATGCAAGCAGTTCAAACAGGGATTGGGCAAACATGAAATAAATGCACTGATTACTTAAACACAGTGGTCCAAAGGCAACTCTACAAAATTCTTAGACAGCCAACTGAAAACCAGAAAACCTGCAGAAAAATCAAGCTATAACTGAAAAGCTTCTATTTCTAGACATCCCTGTTGCAAGCAGGTTACCCAACTATCTACATGCTTAGTACAGCAATTATCCTAACCTAAGAGAGTAGTAATAATCTTCTTACATGCAAAAGAAAAATCACCAGCCCCATGGAAGCCCTACCCATTTACCCAAAAAATCTAAATTTCAGCCTATGGCTCTTAAGCTGACTTCAGCTGGGGGACAGGTGCCAACATTTTGGTAAAGTGTTAGAGACTACCTGAACATACCCCAATGTGAGGCTATCCATTTCTAACAACCACTTTGTGACCCTGACATTCATTTGACCATAACATCATTTAATTCCTTAATTCAGCTACTTTCTAAAGTTCCTATCCTTATTACAGAAAATCACTTTATTTTTCCTAACTCTGATAATCACAAGCTCAGTAAAGACTATATTTTAAGCAGCTATCAAGAAGCTCTCTAGCTTAATGTCTTGCTACAGCTCAGGAACACTAACTCCCTACACAACCAGATGCAACCTGCACACCACAGCTTTCTTGGCTGGCTGAAGGTATGTCACAGTTCCCCCAAAAACAAAGTAAACCACTCCAATTAAAAAGTAGCTCTTTTTCACTGTAAGTGAAGCAAACTAGTAACCCAACTATACCCACATATAAGAAGTGAAAAGTGCTAGAAAAACACAAGTAGCCCAGCATTTTTAAAGGGTTGTAATTTAAGCCAGCTTTAAGATAAATCTGCATACTACTACTGCAGTCTCAATTTGGACATAGTGAATGATATACTGTGTATGGAGAGACTCCTACCCATGTGAACAGAACTCCACATGAGAGGAAAAGCAGCTGCAGGGCCCTTGTGGGTCACCAGATATAAAACTCTTACCACAGGCAACCACATAAGTTGTTTTGGTTTGTGGTTTTTTTCTTCCTTGTATCCTTCCTGAGGGGTATTCAGCCATCAGCCTTAGCATTTTATGCTCAGATGCATGGTAGCTTTGATTTACTGCTGCCTTTTACATCTCTAAGGAAAGTTTTAACACTTCTGAAGGTCCGCCTAGTTAACAGGTCCACAGTCTCACTGTTATGCTATTATGTGGCACAGCTGTTTCTGCAACCACACACATAACCAGACAAAAGAGACTTTCCTGCTGGAATGCCTTCCAGTCAGATCAGCTCCCCAAACCAAAAAATTCTGTGCAAGAACATTACAGCTCTGCCTGAACACATCAAGGTTGGTGCCACAGCTCTGAACTTCAGCGCAGAGATCCTTTTAGCAGACAGGACAGTCATGACAAGCTGATGGCCACAGACTGAAATGCTCTACCCTGACAGCAACTACCACATGAAACACTCCAACATGCAAGTGCTAACTGCCAGCACAGCAATCAGTGACAGATTGAATATTGAAACAGGCCAGACTGAATTTTACAACATGTATATCCACTGGCCACACTGAGTCCTGTATCTGAAGCAAGCAAGGCTTTAAGCAAGCCTCAGATATTACATTAATGCCACAATGACTCAACTAGTTCTTCTGTTTCACTCACAAATCATGCTAATGAATTCAACAGGAATACTTGCATATTTTGGGCTAAATTCAAGTGTAAGCATTCACAACATCAAATTAAAACAAAGGTCTTAAATTACTATACAAGCTTATCAAAGAGCCTGAATAGTATTTAGCACAAACCCACCAATGTATTTATATTGCTGATGCTTCAGTTCTTACAAAAGTAAGAACTTTCAGAACAGGATACTAAGTTTAGGTTCACAAATCTAATTTATCTATTTGTCTGAGTACAATCATTACAAAAGCCTGGTTTACCTCATCACTTCAGTCTTGAGACACTACTCCAGAATTTATTTTCCAGTAGGTTTGGAGCTGGTTAAAATTGAATTCTTTCCCCTGGTTTTGAAAGAAGTTGTACGGATTGACGAAATTAGCTTACTAGAAGTCATTATGTAACACTCAAAATGTGTTTGTCACGCAGATTTTAGAGAACTCAACAAAAAAGCACATGCAAAAACCTGTAATCCAGCAGAGACAGCAACTAAGAACAGTAAAAGGGCAAGATCTACTTAATGAAATATTTTCAAGCAAGTCAGTAAATTTGGGGTTTATTCACAAGAGTAACTACTTACACACAACTAAAGCTTACCAAAAACATGCTAACTTTGGTATCTTCTGAGCATCTTAACTGCACTGCAGCCACCACTGTTACATGTGAATGTTTTCCAACTGATGCTTCCAGGAATATTTGAATAATTTTACTTAACACATACTCTTTCTTGAGTCTTCCTACTCAATGAATGCTGAGACATGCTTCCTTGCATGCACAAAGAGAATCAAAGTTCAGAGTCAACCTCAAACTTAATTCTATGAAGGGGTATCCAAACCAAGCACCAGTAATTCTCAAGATTACTCTACAAAGAACGAGCAGCACTTGGCATAGGAATTCATGGCACACCAAAATCATAATGGTGACCAACACTGTTTTAGGGCAGCCATACTGGCATGTATATCTCCCTTATCCACACACTTTCAATGTACTTCATGGCTGTTTAATCTTGGAAAGACACTAATCAGCAAGAACACAGCACCATTTCTAGCCTTAAAAGCCACTATGTGTAATGCAGTGGACAGTAAATTTTATCTCTCTACTACTCAAGCAGCAAGATACTGCTTAAGGATGTCCTTTATTATAAATGGAATAGAAAGGTGAAACAAGACAGAGAAACAAAGAACTGCAATAAATGCTTATCTATTACTTGTATCCAAACCTGTATCTATTTCCAGAAAATAGGCATCACTAGACCACAGCAACAGACATGAAATCTGGCTAAGTGGAAAGGGAGTACAGAAACAGTAGAGAAATACTGTGCTAAAGATATGAAAACAGGAAAAGGACAAGTAAAATCCTGAGAAATAAATAGAAAGTGGCATTAATACAGCACGAAAAGAGGTCAAATTGTCATCTGGTAGATATTAACATTAAAAAATGTAACACTTAATAGGGCAAGCAAAATACTGAATGGCTAGATCAGAAACAGACCCGGGAACAGTAAATTTATTTAGATGTCTGCCTGGGCAATAGAACACAGGCCATTTGGTGTCAATGGGTCACAGCACCCATTTCCAAAACGTGGCTTACTCTTGCTCCACAGGGAGCAATGAAGATTAATTGAGAATTTGAATCTAAGAAGTCCCTAGCTTTTGCGGGCATTTCAAGAGCACCCAGTATACACAAACAGCACACAATCTTTCAAATTTGTCAAGTTACAAGAAATTGGGTGCACAGCCAATCATATATAAACCAAGCAAATGTGAACAAACAACCAGAGACAGGAAAGAGCAGAAATCTCAAGAACAAGAATTTTCCAGTGTTTGATTATCTTAAATATTAACAAGTATTTCCCCTGTTGCTACTTATGCCCATTACCTGCCATTCTATCAACAGGCATCTCTGAGAAGAGCTTGGCTTTGTTTTCTCTGTATTTTCTCACTAATTAGTTGAAGACAGCAGTAACCTGTCCCTTCTGCCTCCTCTTTAGACTGAACACATCCCTCTCTCTCAGCTTTTCTTCTTTGTTATGTGCTCAGCACTCTGGCCTTACTCCAGAATATCCATATCTTCATTAGGACAGAGTCTAACCAAAACCAGATGAAACACTGTAGATTTGTTCTCCCAGTATTGGACAGTGGGGAACAATCACCTCCTTTAAACTGCTGCCTACTGTCTTGCTTCTTTCAGTCTAGTATGCTGTTTACATTCATCTGGCTAAAGTGCACTATTCATGTTTAACTTGCTGTTCACCAGGACTAATCAAAGCTGTCTTCTATCCTATCATTACTATTCCCAAACATTCTGGAAATGAAGACACTCTAACTATCAACATGGACTTTCAACACTACTCTTTATTATTGCTTCTTCTTAATTGGTTGGGTTTTAAAAAATTTTATTTTAAAATATATGTACAACCCATGTACAAGTAGCTCTGCATGGATAACTGGTATCCACCATACCTAATGGCACACCACTTCTCACTGCCTGGCTGCACACATCTGTTTGACTAATGCTTCTAAAACACTTTACTTTTGTATATGCTTTGAAAGAAGAAAAACTGACATGCCAAAGTCTGAAAATGAACAAGTTTGCAGACAGACCATTTTCTTTGCCTTTAGGCTAACTAACATAAGCTAATAGCCTCAACCAGATTTTCCATCCCCTAGAAATAATCAAGTACTGGCTAACGATCTAGTAATTTGGGCCTGGTATGGACAAGCTTCTTCAACACAATTTGCTTGCAATTATTAGTATTCAATGCATAAAGTAATTCACAACGAAGAAAACAGGATTTAAAAGAGTAAGTTAACTTAATGCTACATATAAGATGGAAACCCAGGTAGACTAAGAGCAAGCAAACAGATAATGAAACTATAGTGTAACAAAGGAAAGAAAAACTTACCACCACAAACAAAATGAAACAGAAAAGGAAGTGGGAGAACATAAAAAGAAAAAACAGCCACAAAAGAGCTCAAGTTCTATATGAGGTAAGGTTGACGGGAAATGGGATCCAAGGCAAGAATAGATCTGGTCAGCAAGGCAAGTATGACAGGTTTTCACAGCTGCACTGGCTGCCTGCGAGCTACATTATGCAATCCACACTCCAGGTTATCAAACTGCTCTTCAAATGTAAAAGGTAGTCTTACTCTTAAGTAAGATGCATATTGTATTTGCTAAGGCCACAGTTTCACAACTACAAACCACATCCAGTCTTGGACAGGATTACTGTGGTTTTGAATTCCTACTCCTTTCCCTTTTCTCCTTAACTGTTTAAGGATTCTAACAGCCAGTTCACCATGGGAGCTAACATGGTAGAAAGCTGAAACACAAAAAACCAATATTCTACACCTACATAGCTCCTCATTCCAAAATTTCGTTGTGATGATTCATGGATCTAAATTAACTGCCAAAATTTAAAATATAAAACAATCAAAAAAGCCAGAAAAGGCTGGTGTTGGTACAAACAGGAAAGGACAACGACAAACCTAAGTTAGTCTGGTTTAAATGGTCATACAACCAAGGATTACACCTTAAATTGAAACCCATGAAAAATACACAAGTTAGTATTTGTTTTAAGCCAATATTTTGTCTTTTGAGTCCAAGTATGCAGCTGGAAGTATACTCGGAGCCTTAAAAAAAAAAAACAAACAACCTATTAACTTTCCCAGTAGGAGTTTCTCAGATTCTCTATAAACTTTTGCTTAAAAAGAAGAAAGCAAGGCCTCAGTAAGTTATTCCAACTGCTAGTTACTTTACCTGCTGAAAGGCCACACACTGTTCCCTGTCTGATTTTGTACTGCTAAGGCAATAAGTGAGACTCAGAAATTCAGTTGTTAACACTGGGGATGGGAGATGGAGGAAGCATACCCTATTATCTAATATATTACTGGGTGCACAGTCTCTCCTAGACCAGGATTAAGTCACATCCTAATCTATTCTCTTTTAATTGAGGAATAGACTGAGTTCCTGAAGTCTGTTAATACAAAGCGTGTTTTCCACTCCTTCTTCAGTCATTCTTGTGTAACTTCTCCAAACTTCATGGTTCTTTTAAATTAGTAAAAAAAGCTGAATTTAGTTCAGATCATTATTGTACTAAATACAATATAAGCCAGACCATCCCAGTATTCTATTTGTTAGTTCTTTGGATAGAAGTATACATAACAATGGTCGAACACAGCAACGATGGCCAATATCCAACTTATGCCTCTGATAGAAAACAAATCACCTTTGTTGCACTCTCCATATTCTGTCATTTCTAAATTGCAAGTTTTTTTATTAAACAGACTACAAAGGACATCTCATATGGTCTCTCTAGATACTACTTGGCTCCTTTAATGAGGCATCACCTACCAGAACAAAAATCACTTCCTGAATTAACTTTTTTCCCACAAAACACAACCACCCTCACAAGCAAAACTACTACTATTACTACTAATTATTGTAATAAACACTAAACAAACATGCATACATGCAAACACCAATTATAAATTCAAAATATGTCTGGCAAATTTTGCCAGCTTAGTAAGAATTCTTAAACATTTGTAGATTGGTATATTAATGATCAATTGTTGCTCAAACAAAATGATGACATTGTTTCAGGTATAACAGAACATCATGTCTTCCTCCCCTTTCCACACACACAAAAGAAAAAAAGACACCAATACCACACCCATAGATCACAACTGTTATCACAGACTCCCAGGAGCCAGAACTGAAGACCACTTCATGCTAGCCACTGTGCAAACACAGAGTACAACTGTTCAAAGAGCAAACAACCTAAACATAAGGGGCAACAGATGGAGAGAGACAAAAATGAGAATACAAGGAAACAGCACCACCATAAACAATGGCTACAATTACTTCTTGTTTTAAAGGTGGTGTGTTTGGGTCCCAGGGTGACAGGAAAGGTGGTGGTTTGGGTTTGTTTTTAGTAGGCTTTATTTCCTAAAGTCAGATTCTTTTGCATTAACAGGTTGCAACTGACTGGCTTGAAAGGGTGCACATGCAGAACTTCTCCAAGCATGAGGATCATCACAGGAGAATACAGGATAATGAACAAAATTGTTTAACTGCCCATGATGTCACATCCTAAACAGTACTTACAATCTCACTAACAACAAAAGACAGAGAGTACCCTTCACAGTTAAATTCCAACATTAGATTAAAGGTAAGTTAAGCCTGCTGGTTTTACAGCCACAAAATATGAGATGCAAAAAGACCAGACAGTCGAAAGAGAAATCCTGGAAAGCACTCTGGTATAGGATCCTGAATCCACATCAACAGAGCAGGATCATTCTTAGCACATCCATTAAGAAAAATTGTTATCACATGATACAGAGATCAAAGGCATGGTATGAGATGCACATGATTTATTAACACAACTAAATAACAAACACTTAATTGCTGATTAACAGTTAAGACACCACTTACTATGTGGGCAAAATCTGTTAGAAGAGTGTGTGCTATGTCTAAAACCAGGGCTAGACTATGGGCTTGAACCAAAGATCTCATGACAATGCTGTCTACAAGCAAAAGCACAGAGAGTTCTCCTTTGCAATAGTAGCCTCAGCCAAAGGTCAGACATCCACACAGAGAAGTCAAAAGTACACACAGATTTAGCTAGTTTAGAGGGCAGAAAGGCTGTAAGAGAGAGAGACTTGAAGGTCACCCATACAGGGATGATTGCTGAGTTGATGGATTAGATGAACAAAGTGACTTTTAGAGAAATTTGATGTAATACTAGGAGTAAATACCAAGCTGGAAAGATCTTACACAGATCTGATGAAAAGGAATTCTAAAAAGAACTAAGGTTTTCAACAAGGTTACTTTCAAGGAGAGGGAAAACAAAACGCAAAAGAAAAAAAGCACAGTTGCATTATGAGTTAACTCAAATGAACTAACTTTTTTAATGTTCAGTATGGTTGCATCACACAGAAAACAAAGACATCCATGTTTCTTGGACTGACTGTGAGCTGTAAGCAGCCCCCAAATAGTAAAATCTGGCATAACCCATACAATTATATGATTTTCTGTCTCCTTCCAATGCCATCTTTCACAGCAAAAGATTAGAGGAAACTTAATGTGAAACCAACACAAACACAACACAAACTCTTCCATAATGCCACTGATCTCTCCTAATTATCTGCTCCAGCAGAAGTTACATCAGTAGGTCGGGTTCATGTATCTAAGCGGCTGCTGTCACCTCAGTTAACAGCATGTGTCCAAGCATACATCACTACCCTGTACCAACTATTCCACGGGGAAAAGGTGAAACTGAGATGACACAGTGATGAGCAGGATCTATGCCTGAACAGACTTCTGCAGAGCACTAGGTACAGAAATGTAGGTATCATGGCCTTTGGAAGCTATGGTGGCACTAACTGAAGGATTCTGGGTCTTGTAAGGGTTAAAGATGTACAATAAAGTTCATAAACCTTTTAAATAAAGAAGTAACATATTACATGTTACTAGAGACCCAAACCCATAGTTTTGCACAACAGCAAACACCATTAAGTAGTCTCATCTCTGACAAACTTTAAAAAAACTTTAAACAAACCAATCAAAATGCTCTTGTGCTACTGACACTCAGCTGGCTAGAGCAGTGACAATGCCTGAGTGTTTCAAACCAGTGTGGCAGCCACTCTGCTCAGATCACTGAACACTTGCTTCTGCACCCCACCTCTGAGATGAATCCCAGTTATCCCTGTAAGATTATTCTCTAATAATCAGCTGATGGTGAGTAAGGGGCAGAGAAAGAAGTGATGGTGAAGGCAATTCCAAAAAATTCAGGAAATTTGGACAAAAATTAAGCCCTTAAGCATGAGAACAAATTTACAAAGTACAAATGCTCTCTGAACCAAGAGCAATTTGAAAAATACGTTGGTGGCAATCTTGTCACTGGAAACTGTCACTCGGACACAAAAATTAAAAATCTCTGTAGATTTTACTTATGTTGGCCTAATAAAATCTGTATTATAAACACTGATCAAAATAATTTTGTTTTGATAGCAAACTGGAGCAAGAAAATAACTTTCATCATTGACACATCCAGTCCATGAGATACTTCCAGGTGAAGGCATGAGAAACCCTCAGTGGACCTATAAAGGACAGTCGCTGATCTCATTTATTGCAACTGTTGATGTCTTCATATATACATACATAATCAAATATATATGTATTTGTGTGAGTCCTATTGAACTCTAGTGACACTGAGTTTCACAGAATAAATACAAAATGCGTAATTTCTGGAAGTTCATGAAAAAGAAAAGCTTTAAATTGTTGAAAGTATTTAAGTTTATATAAGTGGCATTGAAATCGCAGAATCATTTTGGTTGGAAGAGACACTTAAGATCAAGTCCAACCATTAAACTGGCATCACCATGCTCACCACTAAATAATGTCCCTCTGCTTATCATCCACATATCTTGTAATTACTTCCAGGGATGGCAACTCCACCGCTTTCCTGAGTAGCATGTTTCTATCCTTGACAGCCTTTCCAGTGAAGAGTTTTCCCAAATATTCAATCTAAACCTCCCCTGGGGCAACTTGAGGCCATCTTATCCTGTCACTTGTTACGAAGAGGCCAATCCCCACCTGGCTGCACCCTCCTTTCAGGCAGCTGTAGAGAGTGACAAGGTCCCCCTGAGCCTCCTTTTCTCCAGGCTGAACAGCCCCAGCTCCCTCAGCTGCTCCTCACAGCACTTGTGCTCCAGCCCCTTCCCCAGCTCCGTTGCCTTCTCTGGACACGCTCCAGCCCCTCAGTGCCTTTTTTGCAGTGAGGGGCCCAGAACTGAGCACAGCATTGGAGCTGTAGCCTCAGCAGTGCCCAGTGCAGGGGGACGGTCACTGCCCTGCTCCTGCTGGCCACACCACTGCTGACCCAGGCCAGGATGCCATTGGCCTTCTTGGCCACCTGGGCACACACTGGATCATATTCAACCAAGCCAACCAGAGCAGCAAAGAATGCTGCTCAACCATATGAGCAGGGAATAAGGGATGGGAGATTTACAGGACAGCAAAGACATAAAGCTTGTTCATGCATTAGAAACCAAAGAAACACCTGAGAACAGTCACACATGAATCAGCACCTCTCTCCCAAAATAGATGGCAGTATGAATAGCCCCAGTGAAGAGCATTTACACCAATGGGCAAGAAACAGGAGGGGCTGGAATCCACTGTGCAGCTGGAAAATTGTGATATATAAATCAATATAGTGAAAACGCTAACCAAAGAGGCCATAACATGTAACTACATTCAAAGAGTCTCACACTTCTTCCTTCTACCTAAAATTTCTCTTAGAAGTACAAAACACTACCTGACAAACCTGCAAATCTTGGTCCAAAATGAAGAATGTAAATAGCAGCATCTAAATTGAGTAGATTGTTCATACATCAAGCTGTCATCTACTGGCAGCCAGATCTGCCAGCAGCACACAGGGGAAGCTACAAATATGGAAGACAAGCTAAGCTTCCTCTGAACTCCAATGTGTAAGCAACCCCGTTAGCCACATAGAGCATTCAACCACAAAGATTAAATCATCAAAACCAAGTTAAGAAGAAGCTGAAAAGAAAAAACTTTCAGCTGTGGAGTTAAAACACAGTTTCAGTGGACACAAAACTCCACTACAACACAGAGGCCTTTTAAGACCCTCATGAGGCAAGTATAACCTCCAGCTTCTCAGAGACACCTGAGTAGTCTTTTGGACTCTGGTGAACTTCAAATTTCAATCCCTTTCCAGATTGGTTGAGTTGTTGTTTGTGATGGAAAAAATAAATAGTTCTCCATGAACAGTCCATTTTCCATTAGTAACAATTCTTGATACAAGTTCTTAACAGAATTCCCCACAGTGCTTTTGTTGCAGGGTATATCACTTGAGTACAAACTGAAACAATGTGATAGAACTTCAGTAATTCTGCACTTAGTCCTCAAAACCAAAATGAAAACTTCTCAAACAACACAATTCATGATACTAAAACCCAAACCAAACAACCCCAGCAAAAATATGAAAGATGTTGTACCAGTTGTAGCACATCCCTCTGTATACTTGACCGAGCTCTATAGAAGACAAAGAAACTTGCTTTCACTTTTACACTGCCACTTTGACATTCTTGCTGATGCAAATCCCTCTTAGCATGTTATTACAGGGTAAGCAACAATGCAATCATATATTTGAGGTCAAAGAGGATTAATAACAACAATATAAAGCAAATTTAGTAGACAATAAAGTGAATTTATTGCTCTAATTAAGTCAGTCTTATATTAAAACAAGTTACTTAGGTTAACCAACTAATAATGTGGCTGAGGAGTCGGGTTCCTAGAGATGACCTTGCAGCACTAAGCACCAAACACATTCCCTGCCAGAACAGCATGCTCCTACCAAATGCCATAAAAAGGCTGTACCACCATCATCACAGCTGCAGGAGGACAATGTGCCACCTATCAGGATGCTTTTGTGCAAAACTTTTACTTTATTGAGTCTTAATAATGTTTACTGAATCTTAGCTATATGGCTGCTCTTGGCAGCATTCTCATCTTTTCATAAGCAGCCACACAAAGCTGCAATATTTTCTGTCAACCAGCTTCAGTACACAACAGTCCCCCTTCTTCCAAGGCATTTGCCTTGATTGCTTCTAGAAGTAACTTTTTTTGACATGAAGGATCATCAGAAAAAAACAGAACAGCTGTTAGACTGGAATACATAATGAATCAGAAGCAAAATTAGATGGCAGCCTTACATCCAAGACACGGCAAGAGTTAAAAAAATACTATCAAAGATTTTAAACTGATGTAAGAAGTCAAGGGTTAGAACAGACCACTTCATTAATAATAACATGCCATGCAAATTCTTACAAGTCTTTGATGTAATTCATCGTTTTAGATGCTCAGAATAAATCCAGATCTGACGCCTTCCTCCTAAGCAGCGAGGTTTCGCAGCAAACCCCTCATTCTTTGTATACACAAGCCACCAAAAAGTGACAAAGTTGCAAGCTTTGCGAATCTGGAAAACCTACCACGTACAACGGCAAGGGAGAGGAAATAAAGGGGGAGGGGGGGATCTGAAGACACGAGTGGTGGGGAAGCCCGCAGCACCTGAACGCGTGCTGTCCCCAGGCGAGGCTCCCAGAGCGCAGTGCCAGGCGCTGCCTTTTTGTTTTGTTCTGGGGCCGCGCGTTCCCAGCGCCGCCCGCCGGCGCCTCTGGCGGCGCTGCC
>JAHLSL010000023.1:12089686-12123270 GCA_025920805.1 Petroica traversi
GCTGCCCCCGCCCGCCGCGGGGGAGGGCGCCATCTCAGCCGCCGACATGGCTCCTGGAGGAGCTGCTGGTGGTGCTGGTGGTGGTGGCAGTGGTGGTGGCGTCCTCCATTTTGTCGGAAGCCGCTGCGGGGAGCTTGGTACCCATTCGAACCAACGTGAGGCGCAGCGGGGCGTCCATTTGAAGAGCCTCCGTCCGCCTTCCCCGCGGGGAAAGGAGCCCCCGGCAGTGCCGCGGGGTGGGGACGAGTCCTCCGGCCAAGCGCCGGGAGCCAACTCTCCGCCCGCCCTCCGCCAAAATGGAGGATGCGCGCTTCCCTTGCGCGGCTCCTTCCCCGCGCTGCCCATGGCACCAGCGGCCGCTCCTTCGAGGATCGGGGCAGCGCAGCCGCCCGTCTGCAGCGCCGCTGCCGCCCTGCCCCATCCACCCATCCTCCTGTGCCCAGGAGAGGGAGAGAGAGAGCGCGATACCCGCCCTGCCTCCTCTGGCGGGATCAATCCGTGTCAAGCGTCCCCCGGGACAGGGAGCCCCTTGTGTGCATGGAGCCGGCTTTGGGCGGCTGGCGCCATTTCCACCCCGGAGCTGGAGCCTCCTGCGGGATCAGCCCGAGGGACAGCCTGGCTCACGGGCGGCGCAGGACTCATGGAAGGGATGTCTCCTCTCTCCACCACCTCCGATGTGTCTGGCTAATAATTTTCATGTGTGGGAGAGACGAGAAATTTTGTATTATCCATTGTCTCAACGATACGTCTGATTTCTTCCTAGTGGTGCCACCCGGAGACACAGGCTCCAGTCAACAGCTCAAGCCAACAGCTTCTCTGGCGCTGTTAGTGTATGTTGTTGAGTGGAATTAATGAGGGTTTGGTTTGGTTGGTTTGGGTGACTTTTTTTTTTGAAAACATACTCATCAGATGAAGCTTGGAAGGGCTACTTGGTTTGAGGGGACAGAGTTACCTCAGGGCTGGCAGCAGCTTGCTCATGCCTGCAAAAAAAATGTGAGCTAATGGCAAAACAGTTCTAATACAACCACTGCCAAGGAAGAAAGTGCCGTGAAGATGCATCATCACCCATTTAGAAGGTCTCAATGTCTATAAATTGATAGACTTTGATCTGCAGTATCACGCTATCAAACTAATTGCATAACCAGAGAGCTTTTGAAGTTTCAACGTTGAATCCCATTCACTCTATCAAGTCAGCTGGCTCCTGACCATCTTCATCATTAACCTGGTATATCTTCTAGGTTGGTAAAAATCAAAGCCTTTTTAAATTGTCCTCCATATTATATATTTGCCAACATTCCTAGTCATGTCTCAGGAAGATGACTTTTGCTCTACAACAGGGCTTATCCAGAAGCGTTTAAGTTCTCATAAAGTTCTGAAAGAAAATCAAGTGGACTTAAGCAATGGATGGTAGAAAGCAAGTCTTTTTCTAATTAAAAACACATTACAAAAAACCTATGACTCTTAATAGTCATTAAAAAAGTAACTGGAGAATGCTTTTCATCTTACACTGCTCTAGCAAGAGACATTACCTAACAGTGTTATCTAGGACTTCTATGTAGCAATGAACATTTTCATTAGTGTTTTGGATTATACAGCTCAAACAAAATTTAATGGTTTTGCTTGCACTTTTGGAATTGTATGGAATGTATTTATATATTAAAGTTTATAATTCCAGAGAACTCTTGTCTTCCTATAGATGTGTAACCTTATTTTAAAATTCATATGTTGAAATATAGCCAAAAATAATTAAACGCACCATGGTTTTCCTTTATTTTTTCAACTGACATCAGAAAAAAGAACAAAAATGTTCAAGTACCCATGTAAATTCCTCTTCCTCTATAAAACCATGTATAATTCAGATTACTTTTAAGAATAATCCATACAGAGTAATTCTTTTTATGGTTTGAAAGAGTTAGCATTAGCTCAAACACTAAGTAGCAAAATCTCTTCATGTACACCAGAGAACTGAAGCATATGCATTTATAGGCTCCATAGCACTGCTTTCATGGACAGGCCTCATGTCAGTAACCTCACTAGAAAATTTCAAATGTATTGACTGGGAGTAGATAAAAGCTGAGCCAACAGCTTGTTCCTCGACTTAAAAGAAGAGCGACATCCTTCTCTCTGTCATGGAGGAATATTTTCTCAAAAAGAAGTCAACTGTATTTGATCTGAGAAGGAGTAACCTGATATATTTTGCAAAATTTTTGTTTGAGCAGAAATCTTAAAACACCAAGCCAACCTTCAAGTGATGCATATTGTATTGTAAGAACAGGATGGACATAGTTTAAAGCTACCTTCTGCTGTCAACATTATTTGTAGATGGTAAAGAATAGTGGCATTTGTTCCAGACTTAGAACAACTTTACGTTTTCCCCCTACCATTTCTTCCAGCATTTCTCTTTCTTTTCTGTCCTTAATCTCACTTTTTTATCTACTTATCTTCAGTCCCTCTTGGCCATCACAAAGAAGAAAGATGTGAAAGAACTGTATAGGTTGATGGAATATGTGTTTCATAGACATGGCATAATGGAATTCTGGTCTACTACTGTTTGCTCAACACTACTCCAAGAAATAGTGGTGGCTAGAAAAGAAATTAAAAAGACAAAATCAAACAAAACAAAAGCAGAATTTTAAAACACCTATGAAGTAACAACTTCATAATTTTGGGTTTTTTGTATAATACTTCCTCTAGTGGGGTTCTGATTTCTGAGTTTCATCAGGCAGAGCAGCTATTCTTTGTACACTAGAGCTCTTAATGAAAAGATACTTAGGAAAACCTCTTCACTATGAGGGTGGTGAAGCACTAGAACAGGTTGCCCAGGGAAGCTGTGGATGGCCCATCCCTGGCAGTGTTCAAGGCCAGGTTGGATGGGGCTCTGAGCAACCTGGGCTAGTGCAAGGTGTCCCTGCCCATGCTACAGGGATGGGAACCAGATGGTCTTCAAGGTCCCCTTCCAACCCAAATCAATCTATGATACCATATCTGTGTGTTTGTACTCTGTGTAACAGAACCCATAGAATTTTTACAAATTACCAAAAAAATGCTTTGCATGGAACATTACCTGTGGTTTTTATTATGGTCGTTGAATTACATACACATTTCGTAGTATTTATAAACAAATCACCATGTATCTATAAGCAGATATATTGCGTTCAGCTGTTTAATTTGCAGTTTATTTGACCAAAAGTGATCTTTCTAAAGGCTAAGTAAGGAGACTATATATACTATTCTATAATATTATAATTCATTGCATAATATAATATGCATTCAAATTACTTTTATGCCACATCCCATATTTAAGTTTTGGAACAGGAAATAACAATTTATGTTCTGATCTGGGAAACTTCTCCAAAGACGATATTCCTGTACTGAAAAGACTAAGAATGTAATACCAAGTGCTCTTCTGAAATAATTTTAACGGGGTTTACAATAATCAACATAATCTTTACTTGCAAAGTAAATTTTATCAATTTTTAAACATGTGAGTTGGATAAATCTCTTGAATTAATGGAGAAATGATATTACAAAACAGAAGATAGGGTCTTAAAACTGAAAGAGACTTCCTAGGTCACTGAGTCCACTATCTTGCTATTACAGGAAACTGTGTCATATAATCCCTTGCAGAAACTTTTCAAGCCCCATCTCAGTGGTAGACTGATATGTTTACCCCCTACTTTGGTTGAAAATCTTTTCCAGAACTTCATTGTTTTGGTGGTTAGAAACCTTCTTCTAAATTTCAGACTAAATTCATTCAAGAATCCATTTGTTTTTGTGCCAATATTCATCCTTTGGCTTAAATAGCTCTTCTCCCTCCCTAGTGTTTAGCCCTGGTGTATTTATAGACAGTCATCATATTCCCTCTCAGCCTTCCTTTTGCTAGACTAAATAGAGATTTTTTTAGTCTCTTCTTGCTCACTGAATCTTCAGTCCACTGGTCATTCTACTAGGCTTTATTGCTGCCCATCCCAGTCTGAACTCGTCTGTCTGAATGTGAGTTCAAATTCCCATAATAATCCATTTTAGACTCAATTACTACATTATACAGTAGGTGAATATTTCCCTATCTCAATGAAATATTACAGTTTTGAGTGTGTAGTTGCCTTTTTGCTTAAGTACATTTGATAACCACCACCTATTCTAGTGGTACCTATGTTCTTTTCTGCTTCTCAGTTACTGGGAAAGTTCTCCATTAACAGCAAAATTTTTGTTAGCTTCCAAGTGCATGACCTTGCATTTTGTATTATTGCAGTTTGTTTTGTTTCCATTAGTTCAATCATCAAGGTCATTCATTGTTTTTCCATATGACATCCCACTGCAGCTCTGTTGATGATGCTGCCTAGTTTTGTGAAACCAGCCACAGTAATAAACTTATTTTCCTCTTCTTTGCCAAACAATAAGATCAATCCCAAGAATAACTCCCAAAGAAAGCTACAAGAAAACACATTTGGGTGCTCTCCTGTTTGATACTACCTGCTGTCATTTCCCTCATTCTGCTCTGGAAAATATCACCTTATCTCAATGTGTAACAAAACTCTTCCACTACTCAGTCCCTCTTTCCCCGAAAGCTCTCTACTTAATTATCTTTTTTATTATATCCTTTATGCTGCTCCTTTAAGAAAGAACAAATAATTTTCATTTCAAACTTCTGAGCTCCTCCATTCATTTGACTTGATTAATTAGGTCTTAGTTTACCAAAATTTGCCTTTTCAAAATCAAGGGGTTTAGATACCTTCTTTTGTTTTCTTTCCATGCAATTTACAGAACGTTAAATTTTAGGGTCATTTTCTAAAACCAGTTTTTCTATACTGTCCTGTCCACAAACTGTAAGTCCAATCTAAAACAGCATGATTTCATGTTGGTTTAGTGACATTTTGCTGATAAAAGCTGTCAATTGTGACATCCAACTATATTTGGGGTCCTGACACCATTAATAACATTTGTTCTGCAACCTCCTAAATCAATTAAGTAAAAAAAAAAAAAAGGCAGATGCCTTTTTGCCACCTTAATGAGTTGAAGTGACTTCTATGTCAGCCAGGTACCAAAGCCCCCACAAAGACAGCACAAAAGAATCTGAAGGAGCAGCAGCCTGAAGGAGGAGAGAATGACTCCATTTCAGCAGGAGGGAGTTGTTGCATGAACCTCGCTTCTCATCTTACCATAACCTATCTTTGGAGCAGTATCTCTGTATGTATTCCTATATGTGAAGAAAATTCCCTATTCTTTCTAAAACCTATGTCTTTCTAGGTTTTCACTAGTGGATCTAAAAACTATTTGATCACAAGAATTAATCAAGTACTGGATTTGGTAATTCAAACCTTTTCTACTTTCCTAAACAAGATCTTTCTACTTAAGAGGTTGAAGATCTCCTCCTCTGGGGTGTGTAAGAATGGTGCTGAACAAAAGAGCTTCTGTGTTCCTCCACCTTTGTATCTTTCCAATAAATCTGGCTTATGGTATTCCTTTTTTTTTTTTTTTATCCTGTTTTTACCCTACTGAAGAACTTGAATAAAATCAGGCTTCATGGTTTCACCACAGGCAATTTGCTTCATCATAGAGCTGCTGCCAAAAGTAGCACTCCTGTCCTCTCCTCAGTGACTGGCTATAAATTTATGTCACCTTTCTATGGTGACATGAGCATCCTTGTAGCTAAAAATTGGCCAATTTTCAGTCGGACCAACATTCTTATCTCTGCATGTGCAATCACGAGTGATAGTGTCTGATAAGGGGGTGCAGTGGGAAGCACAGGGGAATAATGTATATCCCATTTTTGAAACAGCACTACCAGCCTGCAGAAATGGAAGCGATGCTACATATCTATAAAAGAATGAGTAGTTTTTGGCTGGTAACCTGGCTTCTCCTTTATCTCAGTAAGATCGACAATGTAGTTTTTAATAGGTTATTTGCATTGTTTAGAGTTGTCTGAGAGAAAAAAACATACTTGCAAAATATGAAGTTGTGAAATAAATTTTATTTCATAATGCTTACATTTGGTCAGCTTTTAAAACATTCTTTAATATATTTCTTGTAGTAAATTTATTTTTAAAATCAAATTATTAAAAATAAGATTCTCTTACTGCAAATCACTGTGATAATAGTTGGGCAATATTTTGATATGCTTCATAGAAAAAAACTGGAAAAACCAATCATTTTTTGGTGAAGTTTTTCATTTTCAAAGCAAAGCTATTTTTCTTCAGTTTCATTTAGTGTCTGAGCCTGTTCTAGCAATGAACAGAGTTGCTTTTTTAGGCAACTTGTCCTTTCCTGTTGGATGAGGACTGTGCCATAGTCAACAGGACCATCAGGTTGAATTAATGTACTACTCTTTTATATTCTAAAAGTCTATTTGGAAAATTTAGTTAGGGCAGAACACAGTCAGGGCATATAATAGAGCACCTTTCCACCACAGCTTTGTTAAACTGTAAGGTGGATAGATGAATATTCTAAACAGCAGAGTCCCTTCCTTGCCACAGGACTCAGAATATGTTCTGCACAGAGCCTTTCAGATGGGAAAACTCCAGACCTACTTCCCACAAAGACAAAATTTTGTGATGACACTCATAAGACTCCTGACTGACCCCATCATTTCTTCCTTTAAAAAGAATACAGACTTGAACTTTGATTTGTGACCAGAAAACCAAAATTCTTGCTCTTTAAACATCTGTCATCACGGAGCAGCCTCTTTTTCACATACAGAGCTTTTTGTCCCTTACTTGTATTAACAGTACTTTATCCTTTATTTCAGACCCTTCACCAGTGCACCGCCACCCCCAGTGCTGAATCTGTTGTGGTCTTTTTATTTTTGACTTCCAGAAGTCCATCATTTCCTTTTAACTTACTAGTGTCTCTAGAAGTACCTTCCCTTCAATCTCTTGCACTTACTCTAAAACTATAATTTCTTTCACAAGCCTTTCTTCATTTAGTTCTAAACCATTCTTGCTCATCATAAATAAATGGGTTATACCTGAAAAAGTAATTTAAGCAATAGAAACTTTGCGAAGTCTATTGCCTACAGGTTAGGAAGTGCAACATTCCCTACATCCCCATATAACTTCAGTTCTAAAAAGCCAACTGTGAGAATCCCAATGAATTTGTGATGTGGCTTTTAAGAACTCCCTTCCATACTCTCTTCTCTCTGGAGCTGCTGTCTCCTATCCCTGTGTTCAGCACCTGGTCCCACTTTGTCAGCTTATGCTGAGTCAAATTCAAAAATCCTCACCATCAAGCTGCATTGGTTTAAATTCAGATTGGATATTAAAAAATTCTTCACTGAGAGGGTGGTCAAGCTCTGGAACAAGCTCTTCAGGGAAGTGCTCATGGCCCCAACTTGTAGATGTTCAAGAAGGGTTTGAACAATACCCTTCTCAGATACATGATTTAACTTTTAAGTCGTCCTGTAGGCAGTCAGGAGTTCAACTTTATGATCCTCATGGGTCCCTTCCAATTCAGGATAGTTTATGATTCCACTGTTCCTTTGTTATCACTAACATGAGAGCTTCACAAACATTAATGTATTTATCCCTATTTTATACACAGAGAGCATACTATTAGTGTCAAAAATATGTGTTATTTTGCTGCCTGTTTTGGATGGCTACGTTTGTCAAGGATATAACATTTATTTCTACACTTCATTTGGCAGTCACCTCTGACATCAACTTTGTCTGCAGTTGAGAAGTCTTCACAGCATGAGGCTGGGTGCCCGGAAAGTGAAAAATACCTATTTCTCATCGCCTGTTCCAAAACTGAATTAAATGAGCTTCAGCCTCACACAGAATCCATTGAAACAAGACAAGGAGATAATCCAGTTGTTCAGGAGATATTCTTCTGGCCAAAGAACACACTCTTTCTTCATGAGATCAGGTGCCTTAGTCACTGTACTGTGTAGCTTTTGTACTAGAAAAACTAAATACAAAGAGTCATACAATCAGCAGGCTACTTCACATCTTCTTCTTACTTGGAACACTAGATATCCTGTGTACTGAAATAAGTAAAGAATGGCCTGTGGTACAAAAAAAATATGATCTCTCACAAATAAAAGACTGTATCTTCCAGGAATTTGAATTAAGTTTTCACAAGCAACCTGAGTTCGAATGCTCTCTATTTTTATAATGTTTTAATGTCTGTATTCTTAAAACCTCCTAAATTACTTTTAAGAGTTAACTAATCCACAAAAACAACCATCAGAAACTCTGTCTTGTTGAAGCAAATTTGTATCTCTGGGGCTAATCCAAAACGTTGGAAACTCACAAGTTTAGAGAACAAATTCTGGTGTCATAAGCCAATAGCAAACAAAAGCAGGAGAAAAGTATAATCCGTGAATTCTGTGTAGCTTGATCATTTGGGAGAGACAAGCTAAAATCTTAGGTTGTCTCTCTACCACAGCAAACTCAGGAATCTTGGGTCTGAGCTGTGTTCAAAAGGAACATACATTCCCTTTTCTTCTGCACCACTACCTGCCTCGCAGCCTATGTCTCAGTCTTCTGCTTTCTCATGTCTTAGTTTTCAGTTTGAAGATGGACCTCCTGGCACATTTGAGGCTTATATCCTAGTCCCCTATTTCTTTGAAACATTGTTCCAGCTCCCATCCTTCCTGTATCTCAGTAATCATTCAGTCCCTTCAAGCATATCATCTCACTTTTATGTATTCCAGCACCGCTTCCCTGCTCTCAGATCTTGGCATTGTAGCAAGCTGATCAGGAATAATGACAGAGTTTGGACCTCAGGCTGGAGCATATCACTATGTATGTAATCTAAGAATTTATTGATCACAAGCTAACTTGTGCAAACAGAGAATTTTCAAACTTACAGGGACATAAGGACATAAAAGCAGTCAAACCAAAGGTTTGTTCAGCCCAAAATCCCATCTCTCACAGTCACCCGGGGTGGACATATAGAAAACAGCAGAGGACAGCAGTGCAGTGATACCTTCCAAATATTCTCTCAGCCTCCATCTCATCCCTTTTGCAAATATAGATCAATGAATAGAAATCAGGAGGGAGAGGGGTAGGAAACAATAGGTTGCATATATTGCCATGGATCATAGGTGTTAAATACATTGGTTTCAAGATTTCTTTTTAAACAAACA
Source organism: Petroica traversi (assembly GCA_025920805.1). Taxonomy (NCBI): domain Eukaryota; kingdom Metazoa; phylum Chordata; class Aves; order Passeriformes; family Petroicidae; genus Petroica; species Petroica traversi. The sequence goes on from JAHLSL010000023.1 coordinate 12,098,772, forward strand.
GGACGTTTTTGTGGGTTTCTATGAGCTCTGACCCATGGCTTTTTGTTAACATTATGTTACATTTTAAAAGTCTGGGATTTCAAGGTGCCTAACCTTGACCATATTGTCAAAACAACCTATCCAGCCTGAAGTCACTGTTCTGGTGGAGAACAGTTTATCCACTGAGGTAAGTGGCTTGTTTTTCTACTCAATTTTATACCAATTGCTAATTGCTAGACAAGCAATCATAGAATAGAATAGTAGAATATCTTGAATTGAAAGCGACCCACAAGAATCGAGTCCAACTCCTGGCCATTGTGGAAAATGGATTAGCTGGTTAAGTCAAAATAGAGAGATGCTGTGTGATGGTGGAGAATTGATGGGGCTGATTCAGCAGAACCTCAAGCCAAGCTCATCTTGCACCTGGGCTTGAGCAAGGCTTAACAACTGAACAGTGCCTGGGCTGAAGCAGAGGCCCCACAGCCCAATGTTGTCTCAGTGAAGGGCAGAAGAGCACCCACATCTCTGAGCCAGCCCTCAGCCTCACTGCCCCTTCCCTGTGCACAACAAGCCTTGGTTCAGATCTGTTCCTCTGGGAGACAACAATGGCAGTAAAGACCTGGCCAAGGTCCCATGGCCACCACTGCTGCCTCAGCCGAGAGGAGAAGCTCACTGAAGTATCACAGGTCTGGGCTGTCTTTTTTTCAGCCACAAGATAGGGAGCTTGGTTTGATTAAGGTACCCAAAGACCCTCATTATCGCCTTGTTTATGTATGAAAAACCACACCTACTAATATGAAAATAAGAAAACAGACGTCCCTCCACCGCACATTTATGATGACAGCAACAGGCAGCCAAATGATTTTCTACTACATTCATCCATTTGTCCAAGAAGTATAAAATTGATATTTTAAATCCTCCACTATGAAAGGACAAAAATACAACCCCACTGTGCAGACAAGTCAATGGGCTTGCTCCTCTCCCCTCCCCAAGGCAGGGACAATTCTGTGGTAAGATTTGTGTCTCTGACTGTGTTGAAGCTTACCTGGCAACACTTGTACACAGAGCTATACACTTATATTTTGTAGGTCTAGTGCAGTTATCAACAATCTAACGAGAATCTATAACCTATTACTCCAGTAAACTACACTATTTGTGAAGCTGTGATTGTGAAAGCTCTTATTTAACGTGACCTGACTTACAGTGTTGAATCAGTAAACCACATTTATTCCTGAATCTGTGATTTGTGAATGTTCTTACTGAATGCAGCCAGACTTTAGTGCCTAATTGGTCATAAATCAGAAATTAAGCTCAGCTGCACCAAGCCTCTCTGATCTCTAAGGACTAGTTGGAATGCAAGCGGATTTATTTACTGCCAAATTTCGTACACTTACTGCAATAACTCTGCACAGGACAACCCCAAGAATCATACCATGTGCCTGGGAGCATTGTTCACACAGTTCTTGATCTCTCTCAGGATGGTGCTATGACCACTTCCATGGGAAGCCTGTTCCAGTGCCCAACCACCCTCTGGGTGAAGAACCTTTTCCTAATGTCCAACCCAAACCTTCCCTGACACTGCTTCATGCTGTTCCCTTCATTTCTATGACTGCTCACCAGAGAGAAGAGATTGACCCCGTGAGAAGATCTCACCTCAGTCTCAGGAGGAGGTAGAATTTTGATGCAGCACATGGAAAAAGAAACGTATTACCATGTAACCTACAGGAGAAAGTTTCATCTGAACTTAAAATATCATTCCTGATAAATCCCTTTATAGCAATGCCCAATGCCACAGTGTGAAGTTACAGAAAGTAGGTAGCAGAAGGACAGGCCTTAAAAGACGAGAGTGACCAAGGAAGTCGTAGGAGAGCATTGTGGGTTTGTGAACTGCTGAACCTGTCAGAGGTAAGAATCACTGTCTGAGAATCACTGTTACCCTAAAAGGCATTGTTTACCTGTTGCCATAAAAGGCAATTCTGTGAATTAGCATAGCTGATTGGCAGAAATTGTAGTGTAGAGCAACTTCCTGTTTATGTGATAGTATATAATAAATTTTATAAATTTTCACTGCATAATAAAGGTCTTTGCCATAGATTTAACTCTCTGCAGTATATAGATCTTTAATTTAATAGAAGAGTGTCAACAGATATATTTTACTGTTTTAAAAAAATGAGTATGAGAGTCACTTTCTAATTATACTTGTAAAACAGAAGTAAAAATGTGGAACAAGTAAAACTGTGAAGACACCTATGAGGAAAGATCCTATGCTGGAAACTGCTCTACAAAGACACTCTTCAGCACACACAATATAAAATGGCTGGAGATAATTAGTGGAAAATCCCCACTGTGAAGATCTATTTATCAGAAGTTGACTAGGGAATCAGAGAGCAGAAATTAATGTAATAATATATTTCATACAATCTGGGAATGGGAAAGAAATGAGTTTCAGAGTTTTCTTGCACCATACCTGATGGGCCACTGATAATAGCAGCAAAATTTATGATGGCATAATTTACAGATACTCTTGCTTTAACTTTCTTAGGGACCCCAACATAAGAGAAGTCACTTCCCACTGTATGCAGGAGCAACCCATGTGATCCAGTAAGACATTTATCAAATGCAATTTGAGGTCTTGGTTTTGACTGTAAGCCACTTTGTTAATGCTATTAATCTGTAAGCATGTCACTCACATAAAATGATATAATCATTTAGTAAGAGACTGCAAGGAACAAATAGACATTTTAATATTTCTACATGCAAACTCATCAGCTGGGAAGAAATTTTACCATCTTTAGAGTCCAGGTGCTCTGTTCTGTTTAGTGCTGACTTGGTCACAGTGCAATATGATTCTTCAGCACTGTCTTGTAGGCAAGAGGACAATTATAATCCTTAAATGTATAAAGAATAAAATATTAAGAGGTTGTAGGGAAGTTATAATACAGCTGTACTTGCCAAAGTTGTGGACTAGTACTGAAGCGACCATTGACTGTTTAGGGTGGTTGATTTACTAATTCAAAACACCCAACTTTTGGATGTCATGAAGCCATTCTGTAGTGACAGAAAACGTTCATTGTACTGAGAAGCTCAGGTGATTTTAGCTTTGTACAAATCCTTATTTTACTTTACATTTCTCCCATGGGAAACCTATGTTTGGTAGTACCAGAGCACCTTGTTCCTTCCTAAATGTGGGGGTCAGATAGAACAAAAAAAAAAAAAAAAAAAAGGCACAAGCTGCACTGGAACTACTTATCAAGCCTTGGTCTGGATTCTTTGTCACTACCAATGTTTTAATTTTTTTTTCCCGTAAGAGTTGTATTATAACTCAAATGAGAATTAATTCTGAGAAAGTCTTTCATTCTGTGTTGTTTAGGCACCCAAGGGTCTATTCTAGAATCAATCATCAGAGGAGAGACAATAGCCCTTCCTGGCCTTCTGTCAGTAAAGCCATCCTAAATATCCCTTCTACAACAATAGGGCCCAGGTAGTTTAGCTACAATTAAGAAGACAAATGGAAAAATGTCCTGTGACACTTAAAATACATGTGGTCTAATCAGTTCTTCAGAGGAACACTGAAGAGTATCATGCTACTGTTTATTTAGATGTGATTATCATAAGTAGATGGCACATCAAGGAACAGTAGAAGAATTCAGAATGCAGAACTGCTAAAGAAGAGTTACTAACCCTTTCTTCTTCTGCTATGAATGAAAAATTAAAATTTTTCCTCAGAATTTAAATTTTCCTCAGAATATGTATCTTTTGTATTTATTGTGTCAAGAAATAACTGTCTGTATTACCAGTTTTTTCTTCTGGAGGAAACAAACCAACATCCAAAGTTGTTAAGAACCCAATGACTAAACAGAGCTATTGTATTTTCCTCTAAGCAGCTTTGTGATGCTGGTTTTGTTGTTTGCAGCAACTACTAATTTTGGAGAGCTTTTCAAGCATGATTAAATTTTAAGATAAAGATAGCAGGAAAAAACTTGTGGCTTATTTACAAGGAGCAGTTAATAACCGGTGACCAGTTATTTCTCCTGAACTGAGTTGCATTTCTTAATTCTAATTTTCCTCCAACAAGAAACAGCAAGGGGTTTGATTTTCTTTACAGTTACCTAGCAAATTCAGATAGATATTTTAAATTAATAATTACATTGTTGTCAATGTCTGTATTTGCTAGACAAAATAATCTGATTCACACATTTTTATGTGGATTAATGAGTGCATTAAGAATTCACTGCAGTTCTGTATCAAGTCTGTCACTGCTGTGAATATCATAATCATAGTAAATGTATAAATCCAACATGATGCTTTCAGAATTACAATGGAACTATTTTACTAGAACTAGAAGCAGAGAGGTAAACGGGAATTTGTATAACACAAATAAAATTAATATCAAAATCGTTATTTATTTATTGTAAGATATGCACTTTTGAAATAAATATTTCTTGGTGTATTGAATAGAAGTTCTAAGTGGTTTAATTTTCCTTCTTTCATTGACTCAGAGGTGGGTTCAGAAGCTTCACAGAATTCCTACCCCTCCCAATTCCCTCAGTTCTAAAACCTCTAAAGCAGGTTTTTCTGAGGCATTGATCACTTTTAAATTTCAGATGAAATGTGATTCACGTGAATAGGTTTTAATGTTTTCACCTTCCAGTTGTCACTTAGAAGCTGATATACTGAATAGTCCCAGTTATTTACCAGCTGAGGCAGTGGTTTTCTTGTATGTTTGGTATTGGCCCAGGGAATCATGATTACTCTTCTTTGCTATAAAATGAAGAAATTATATACTATTTGATAATAAGTGATTGTGAAGCATTCGACCATGTTTGCCATTTACAAAAATACTCCAGAGGAAAAAGGGACTTAGCTAACCTTTCAGAAAAGGTCATTATGAAATTTTCAGCGTAGCACAGGATTTTTAAATGCAGGAACACAATATTACTAATCCAGTGTATGTTGCATGATGGAGAAACAAACATAAAAGTTAAGTGCAGGGTTCATGAGGATGAACTTTTTACCTGTGCAGGTGACTAAGCCCTGGAACACATTTCCCAGAGTGGTTGTGAGGTCTCCCTTACTGCAGACGTTCAAGAACAATCCTGCTTGATGCTCTGCTTGAGAGGTTGCACCAGATGATCCACTGTGGTCCCTTTCAACCTTACTTATTTTTTGATTCTCTGAATACAGTTTAAAAGGTTAATCCCATAATGAAAAGCTGGTTTTAGGCATTTGACTATATAGTACGATTTGCTAAAGTTTGTTTCTGGGAATTGTAGTCACTGAAGCAGCTCCATTACTTAACACTGGGTCAGAACAGCTAAATTCAAATGAAATGTTATACAGCAGAGAAAAAGTGAGTTAGTCTCAGCAGACCAAAGTTTTCAGTTGTCATTACATTTTTGTAATCTGAAATTATCCTTTAATATCATAGATATTATACATATCATACATATATTTGCATATTACTTGTCATCATCCTCTAGAGACAAAAGAAGGAATATTTTTAAATATCTTAAGATGATATTGAATGCTTTTATACTTTAAACTCTTACCTGTGTAGAACACAATAATGTTTACATTGATAAGATATTCTGAGAACTGGAAAAGTGTTGCCGGTATGGTTATGGAAAGCAACTTACTTCACCAGAAGTGACATCTACAAATTTTAATTTTCACAGCTCCTTTGTTGAGTGACAGCCGCATCCAGAGTGCACCTCAGCAGGGGTGCCGATGAGAGACTGGGTGGGAAGCTGGGAGCGTTCAACACGGACGTTCTTCCCTTCTTTGTCATTGAAAAAAGGGATACCTAGAATAGCAAGAGTCCCATTAGAGAAACAAATGTTTTCAAACACTTGATGATAAAAAGATAAGAAGTAATGACCAGCAGAGGAGTGGACTTGTCACATTTGTATCAGTGATGGCAGGTGAGATTACCAAGATACTCAAGAAGTGGCTCATCTGTTTTGTATTGCACAAACTGAATCCTGTGGAAACAAGGGGACCCAACATGAAATCAAAAGTGTTATAGTACTGGCTAACAAAGATGTTATTGTATTGAGAAAAAGGACGTCCTTAAGTGAACAAGTTACTCCATCGTTATTTGCTTAAAATTACAGTTTAGAATGTACCAAAGATAGTGTGAAGTACCAGAACAGTTATTCGTGGGAAGGCTACCACTGTGAACAGTAAAAATTACAATCATTACAGGGATAGTGTAATATCTTGTGCAAATAGAAAGTAAAAAGTCAAGGAGAATGACAACAATAAGTGTAAAAGAAAGTGTCTCTCACCTTTGGGAATGGCTCATTAGTCTGAAGCAGTCTGTGCACACTGAGTGATCAGAAGGGGTCAGCATGTGACAGTGTGCCATATCAGCTCTGTTTAGAACATCAGACAAATATTCTGTCACTTTTCAGATACTGATCAGAGAATGAATAATTAATTCCATTTCAACTACTGTGCTGTATCGTTAGGTGCAAAAAGTCTAATATAATCTTTAAGTATTCTATGCAATGAACTGTAAATTGTGAACGTAATGAGGCCCACAAAGAAGAATTCCCTGAACAGACAATAAGTTACAATGGCTGAGTTCACATATGAATAGCTTCAGCTGCTTTTTGAGGAAATGGTATCAAAGTGACACATCAGCCTCTTACCCTCCTGCCATGAATGGATTAGTGAAATTATTCATTCAGCCATTTGAGAAAGCAATCTGTGCTCCATTCCTGCATGGTATTAAGCTAGCTAGCTCAAGCTAGTTACCAACACAATAATCTTCTGTCTGTAGAAAGGCACTCTGGCACTACCCTTTGTGGGACTTAATTTAAGACCTCACCAGGATGTCTAAATCCTTAATGTACAGAAGGACACTTAAAATAAATATTGTGACTGAATAGTTACAGCTAAAAACATTGGAGCTTTCATGTTAAAAAAAAATATTAAAATTTGGAAGCATTTGGAAAGGTGAAGTAATTCGGATGGAGACTGATCCCATCCTTGGCTTCACTAGGCTGAAATCTTATAGAACTAATTAGGTTGGGAAGAAGACATGGAATGCTAAGGCTGAAAGAGATCTCTCAAAGTCATGTAGCCCATTGCTTTGGCCCAATGCAAAATAAATTCTGTCTTTGTCATTCCCAACCAGCTCTTTAACACTTTAGTTAGCTTGGTTTTAAACAACCTCTACAGAGCTTTATTTCAACATTTCAACACCTTCAACATTCAAAAGTTTTCCTAACATCCAATTTGAATATTTCTTGCTTTTTCAGAGCAAATATAAACAGACTACACTCCTAATTTCTTTCAGTCCTTACTTTCTGCAACTAATCTTTCTTTTGGTTTTCTCTGGACTCTTGCTAGTTGATACATGACCTTGTTCAGAGCCACAAATTGAACATTGCATTGCTTTAGATGAGTCCTCAGAGCCATAGAATGTGTGTCTATTTCCTGTGTCAACTAGACTGTATTCCTGTGCATCCACTCTGCTATTGCTGGGGTGTTTGTAACACCTCTGTATGTTGGCAATACACCAGGAGTCTCACATTCTTCTTTGCAGAGCACTTTATTGTTGTCCATCCTACATCTGATTATTTTTGCATCTTTTCCTGTTGAGTTTTATCCTTTTTTTTTCCTCCAAATGATTGTCTGACTTACTGTTTTGAATTCTAATCCCGACTAAACACAGCTAAAATCTCTCCCATTTTTGTGCAAAGTTGAAGTCTTTATAAAACTACTCAAGTACCTTTTGAAATAGAGAACAATACTGAACCCTTCCCTTGCAGGACCCCAGTTAAGTGCTGTCCAGACAGTTAATAACAACTTTATTAGTACAGTTTTGTGTTACAGTAGTCTCATCCAGGTCATCTTTCTCCAGGTTATTTATTAGGCTCCCACATACAGGAATATAAAACCCATTATTTAAGTCTGCAAAACATCAACCAGTTCTTCATCTGTAAGACCAAATAATCTGACACACAAAACAATTGAACAAGCCTGCTATGATTTGTTTTATGTTGGCTGTAACTCTTGTTCTTTCTGATATATAAGTAGTTTGTTCCTGCATTTTTACAGGAAAAGACTGATTGGTTTATCATTTCCTGATTTATGTTTCCCCATTTTAAATGTTTTCCCTTTTCTAATCTCTCATAGCTTTTTAGAATTTGTCAAATCTTGCTGCTAACTATTTCACCATATCCTTGACAGACGTTTCTCAGGTTCAGACAATTTGAGAGTTCACAATTCTGAGTATTTTCTAATCTACTCGGGCTTATTCTTGGTTGAGTACTTAGTCCTTTAGCTATGGGTCTTGTGATACCATCTGATTGGTAGAAACAGATGCAGAAAAAAAATGCATTAAACTACCAGGTTTGTTAATAACTTTCTTGTGTATTGATCAGTTGTCTAATTATTTTCTTATCATGGTATTGCTAATGTATTTAAATATTTTTTTGTGTGTCTTTGCCTCTCTGATTTTTGTACCTTTATATTTATGCTATATATTTTTATTTCTTCCTTGGTGATTTGACCTATTTTGCACTTTCTCTGTGTTTCCGTGTTGTTTAAGAAGAACTCATGGTTTAACCAGGTTGGTCTCTTTGAACATTTCATGTCTTTCCTACACAATAAAACAGTTCACATTTGTGTACATACATTATTGAGGAACTGGTAGGTTGCCCCCAATTTCTGCCTGCTTTTACTTCCCAAAGATCTTTAATTCCTATTTTCTATTCCCTCCCTCCTAGGTGTTCTCCTAACTTCACTATTTCAACCAATTCCTCAGTTGGTTAAAAGCATCTTGCAGAAGATTCCTTCAAGGTGCCTTCTCCTGCTGCATCAAAAATTTTCCACAGACTGGACTGTCTAGGTCCCATTGTGCTCTTTTCCCAACAACTAATAAGCCTAATTAATAATCAACATTATTTTCAAATAGTTGCTCTTAACCACTTGTCTACATGCCCGCAATTAGTTACAAGTTTTGGGTTGCTGCTCTCTGATAGGTTCCTACAGTGGTCACACCCATATATATTTCCTTAATTTCTTTAGCCAGAGATCCTCAGCATAAGATGTTCCTCTATCATCTGCTACTCATAGCAAAGATAAATCTTTGCTTATTTCCCTATCTATGTCATTTAACAACAGGTTTACACCATTGTAGTTACCTGAAAAATAACACAATCTGCTACTGCAATTTTATGATAATTTGAATAATATATTGGGATTTAAAACTCCTTTGACGCAGTTGTATTTAAGTGGAGAACTGAGGAAAAGGAGTGTTCACCTTCTAAACATCAGGCGAAGACTGAAGATTCATGACTGTTTATTTTAAGATATCCTCATCATCCTGAAAATTTTTATACTTCAAGGACTCAGAGGATTCCCTAATTCTTCTTATTCAAGTTCACGGCCTAAAAGATCTGTGTGACAAATCCCAGTGCACCATCCATAAATTTGTGTGGCATCTTCTCCTTGAAGCGGTCTATGGACTCAGGTGTATCGTGAGAGGAGATTCCAGCTTTGCTGTGGGTTTTCTATGGAGCAGTGGTGGCAAGAGCTGCTGTCTCTGCTCTCCTAGCAAGAACAGCATCATGGAATCATCGAATATGGTGAATTGGAAGGGACACACAAGGCTCATTGAAGTCTAACTCCTGGCCCCTACAGGTCACGCTCAAGAATCACAGATGTGCCTGAGCACCCTCTGTAATGCACTCCCAGATTGGCCTCAGGGGACGGCTCCTCTCAGGAACAATGAAGTGACTCCAGGCATCCCCATCTCCCTTCAGAGCAGGAGCAGAGCAGGAAGAGGCATGCATAGATAGCACTCCTCTGCTGCCGAGCTATTCATGTGCTTCAGTCTGAGAGAAGTCATCTGTGAATTCTTTTGTTCACATGGTTCTTTCACTAAGTGGTTGTTTCCGCTCAGAGCTCACATTTCTTGTTTAGGCTTAGAGATTACACGGCTTCAGTCACACCTAATTTATGACTGCAGGATTTCCTTCAGCACCAGGACTGGAAATTTGCTTTTTAAGTATTAAATACAACTCCGAGGTATTTTTTAAGAATATTTTTGCAGGAGGTATACAGCTGGCACTAGGATGTAATATCTATGCTTTAATCCTACCCTAGATAAAGTTAGTTCTCAATATCCCCGAAAAACTCTGGAATGCTCTATTCAGATTAGGTAGATTTTCTATCATGTTGATAGGCTAAGAATGAGATTCTAGAGTAGATAGGGATTTTCAAATGTGACACGTGATAGTTCCTAATAAACCTACTGGCAGTTCTTAATTACTGTTGCCAAGAATCAAATTATGCACTTAGAAAAATAAATATGGACAGAAGATACTAATTTAAATTTCCATGAGAAAACCGACAGTTTTTACGGGGCTATAATGCAAGTACACAATCAGTTACCACACATCAAAATTTTCTCTTGCACTCTAAGATTAAATAATGAACTTCCCATGTAACATGTTCTGTTATGAGAAGGAAAATTTTCTTGAAACTGTCCCTATTTAAGTAATATTAACAGTGCACTAGCTCAGAAGCATTCTGGTTTCCTTAATCTTTCTCAGTCTTTATATGGTGCAGCTGAAATTATTACTCAGGTGTTTTAATTCTAACCAAACCAAACCATGCTAATTAAATCCAGTTTCTGGAGACATGCTTCCTCTGCCTGGTTGTCAATGGATGCAGAGAGCACACCCCTACCTTCTGAGCTTCAAAGACATTCTGCACAGAAAGAGGTGCTAGGCCTCCTGAAGTTAGCACCTCACTTTGGAGAGTTTGCAGGCTTTTATACAAGTTACAGCAAAGAAAAAGTTGCACAAAACTTGTTAATTGGTCATCTTGACCAATGCATGTCTGCATTTCTGTTGACTGCTTAGAGACAATCTGGTATTAGCATGTCAGATTCCTCTCGGGGGTGTAATTTTTATCAAGGTAATCAATCCTTAGTTATCTTCAAAAACTTTCCCCTCTTCTCCCCAGTATCCCTAGACAGGGGGTGATCCATCTTTGGCATTAACACACTCTTGTCATTCTTGTGGTATCTGGCTGTGATTCTCCACTTTGAGGACCAAAGTATTGGATCAAAACATTAAAGCCAGGCGATGCAAAGTCCTGAGCTCACACAAAACCACTCCAAAACTTCTAGTGTGTGTAAAAAAAGTGAAGGGGGACTCTGTCCTAGAGGATTTGATATTGGGTCAGGTATTATCAAGCTACTTTTGACTTTTTGCTGAATCAAGCATACTTTGGTCTCCTATAGGCAGTATGAAAAATGTCAGCCATTATAAAAGAGGCTGTATCAAGACCTATGGTAGTGTGATGGAAATGAAGTGCTTTCTTTATGCATGATCTATATTAAATCTGAACTGAAATGTGGTCCACTATGCACAAATTTGGAACCAGGTCTGAGGCTTCTCCTGGTCAAGGGAAATATGCTAATGAATGACCAGGATGCTTACTGCACTCATTATAATTACCTTTAGTTTTACTTAATTACAATTCTATGTAGGTAAAACATCCTTTTCATTATTTTCTCCAAGACTTTCAAGGATAGAAAAGATAGAAATAGATCCTTGTAATCTAGTGAATCTAGATGCTACATTGTATTTGGCTACCACTCTATTGTGGCTATGTAACTTGAATATTTTGTGTTGAAGCAATTTTAAACCATATGTTAGTGCTGCACAATATTAGGATTTTTTTCACCATCATCTGGAATTCAGGACTAGTCTCTCCAACTTTTCAAGTTGAACAAACTTCCTAAAATAAAAAATACAGGACTAAACCCAGAATTTCACTGAGTGCTTAATTGTTCTGACAACAGTTATATCTCAGTAGCAGTAAGTTGTCTATAGGTAAGGTTGAACCAATTAGATTGCATATATAACTACAGTAAAAACCAGTGTATTCTAGTGAAATAATCACAATATTGGGAGACATGCCCTGCTTCACCTGAGTAAATGTAGATGCAATATTTTGCCAATTAACAGGCGGATGAGTACTTTTTACTTTACAGTTTTTTCCCAGTCAGTATCTGGAAGGTGAGTAGAAATGGATTTGTAATTGAGTAACTAAGAAGAAATGTGTAACTCTCAAAAATACATTGTCTGGAACACCTGGTATTTGGGATACTAGGTACATGTACCAGGGTGTGTTTGTAGGTAGATTGTTTTGTGACCAATTCCATACAGATCTTTAAACCTGCTGAATTGGGACAAATGCAAAGGCAGGACACATACTCTATAAAAACATTAACAGCATCTCCAGACTCCAAGCAAAAGCAGGCTGATGAATGTTCTTCCTTCATCATTATTTCGCTGTGCAGCACAACCAGCTGACTGCGTAGTGATGATCTCCAAACCACTTTTTACTGTAATTCCTCTCATTCTACATCAAATAACTTTGCATATCAAGAAGGCTTCTGTAATATCTGAAGGTGTTTTTTCTCTGAAACTTCATTCATGCTTGATCTCTCTATGCCATTCACCCATTCATTTAAGCTACCTGGAGAGCAAGTTTTGCAGTTCTATTGCTTTCCACACGTTTAGAAAAAGAGTAAGATGCCTTTGATGGCCTTACTGCACTCCTTTGTATAATGTAAGCTTTTTCCACACTTCTACAATGTGCTCAGTTTTCCTTTTTTCATACCATTTATTCCTCTGATCCTCAAACATATGTTGGAAGAACTAGCAGATTCATACCAGAATATGGAATTCTTGATTAACCAAAACTTTTATCACACTCTCAAAATGATTTGCATCTGAGGATGCTGGGATAGGCTTCCCTGGAGTGATTCTGAAATACACAAAGAATGTTTTATAACAGTAAATACAGAGCTTCTCACAGGCAACTCTTCTCTAGGTTAAACATTCACACTGTCTGGATGGACTGCAGTCTATGTTCACAGATTTATGTGTATTTTTCACCCATTTTGCACAGTATGGTCTTCTGAAAGTTCAATTGGCAAGAAACAGGTTTTGCTAAGTATAAAGTGTGAAATCTGGCAATAAAGTTTTAAATTAAACCCAGCATTTTTCAACCTACATTCTGGCAACTGCTGTCTTACTAAACAGTATCAATTTCTAGCCAGTATTATGTGTAGTCTCTACAGCCATGTCCACCACCAATTTTTCAGAGCAACATACTCACAGCTACTGAGATACCAAGTACCACAAAGCAACAACGGATGGCCAGGGATGACTACAACACATCTGTTGAAGTATGGTGAATGTGACCCTGGAAGAAACAATAAATTGAAAAAGAATGAGTAAAATGACATTATTGTCTTTCAAATTTATTGCCCATCAGATAAGTATCTTGTAAGAGTACATACACCTGGGGAATCCTAGCCAAAGTCACCATTAAGGTAAGTGATGCTCAGTCCTGTTGGCAGAAGGGATTCTCTCTTGGGAGAGCGTTCTCAGTCCTGACATTTCCAGGCATGAACAGATGGATCAGTGTAAAGTGAACCTCTTAACTATATATACAAAAAAGATAATATACTTCTGAGTATTTAAATGCTCTCTTCTTGAGTACAAATCAGTTACAGGATTGTGTAAATCAATTACTTAGCCAACAAGTTAAAACTGATTGTGTTGAAAGTTATCTATACCACATGTACCCTTATGTAGGATTTAACTCTGTGGAATTTGGTTATGAGGGTAAAATAGAAGTGAGAGATCTTTAAAGGTGGGTTTAGAGTATGGGAGTTTATTGTGAAAGAGCATGGGTGTGAGAGGCTGCTGGGCTGCAAGACATAGCTCAGAGCAGGCCAGAGAGAGAGAGAGAAAGAGGTACAAGAAGAGAGCAAAAAGAGAGTGATTTGCCGTTTACAATACAATAAATCATCTTCTCTGTTGAATATTCTAATTCTCTTTAACCAATCTGAAATAAGTTACAAACTCTACAATATTTGTATGCAACCTATAAGAATCATTACATTACCATATGGGGTTATATTTTAAACCTTAAAAAAACTGCTTTTGGGAATCTCCTACCAGGCAGGTATGGTTTGTTCTGACCTTTGGACCTGCCTAGGCAGAGGGTATTGTTCTATCAAGAAGGAGGATTACCTTCAGTTAGTTATACCATTGTTTCTTAGTTACTTTTCAACTCAAACCTTGTCCTCATCCCAATCTCGACTATACTTTCCATATTTTCAGCATCCCTTGCAAAGCAATCATATCTATAAGGCTTTCCTATTTCATCTTCCCCAATATCCTTAGACTTTTGTCCTAATATGGAAACGAGGTGGATCATCCAGACCCCTGCACTGTTAAAAACCACTATGACCTCCAGCACTGCATTCTTCCAGCATCACATACAGGGCTGTGCTCCACCAATGCCCATTTCCCAGGGCTCCCAGAAGTGGAGACATGCCCTTCACAGAGAGCAAAGCCACAGTGCACCAGCACTCCTTTTAAAAATAGCAACTAATTCCCATAGTTCTCAAAGGGAGTGAAGCCACTGTTGTCCCAGGCCTCTATTTTGACAGTTTTGTGACCCACGGGTGGGCTGGGTCTTCCTCTGTGGCAGAGTGGTGAGCTCAGCCCATTGGGAACAACAGCACAGTAGCCTGGAAAATGTCAGAACAAAACAAAGCAGCCTGCACTCTCAGGAAGCACATTGCTGACATTGTGAAAGGGATCAATTCCTTCCACACAGGTGGAAAGTTCCTCACAGGTGACTTTAGGCCTCTGCTAAGCCTCCAGTTATAGCAGAAAATAAAGTAATTAAGCAAGGAGTTTGACTATTGGTGCTAAATAAGTATTTTAAAAGGCAATCTATGGTAGCACACTTGCTAAAGGATGACAGATTAGGGTAAGATATGTGCAATGATATGTGAGGCTATAGGGATGTAGAATAAATGAGAGAACTGCCATATACATAACAAAAACTGTGTTTTTTGCACATGAAAGGATTTTCCACTTCAAACTGGCCACTTACTGCAAGAGCAGCCAGATCTCTTTCTGTTTGCCTAACCCAGCTCATTCTCCCAGCTCGATCTGCTGCTCACTCAAACACAGCCAATTTTTGTGTTGATTGAAGCATTTTTCCATTTTAACACTTCATCCTTCTTTCTTTTATGGGAACATTCACTGAAATGAATGGTATGGAGGATACTACTGTACAACCCATGGCAGGAATAATACCTGCAGCCCTCAGTGTATTTTGGTATTTTGAGCAGCCACCTCCCCATCATCCAAGCACTGTCTTGGGCACCTCCCACAAACAGCAGAAGCACAAAGCAGTGATGTTGATGTTGCTTTGCTGTTGAATGAAGACTTTCATCCTGTCAGTGCACTTCCTCTGCAGGTTGGCACATCCTTGTTCCTCATATTCCTCATTCTTCTTTCCTTCCACATAAAGGCAGATTATGTTGCATTTGGTTTCCTGTCGTCTGTGTTCTTGACTTGGCCTTTTTTTTCTGTGTACCTAATATCAGGACTTTTTCTTTTATTATAGCAGAAAGTCTCCTTTGCCTTATCTTCTCTTAATTCAAACATAATCTTCATCGTTCTTTTTCTATTCTTAATTGAAAATAGGAAATCTGTTCTCTAGACAGTCAACTGGTTACCAAACCAAGGCTAATCAAAGCTAATCAGTTTAGTCCCTGAAAGAATGCACCTTGATGTTTCAAAATTGATTAACAGCACTCCAGATCTCAACTTTTGATATTCAGTCTTGCAACTGTCTGTATGGCAAGTTTTACCTGTGCTCAAATTTTCAGTGTAAAACCATTTACATTCCACTCCAATGCATGGTGTGGCCTTGCCTAAGTGTGGCCACCAGCCAATTTTAGGTGATCTAGTTCAGGACCAAATCATATAAAGATCCCACTTGGTTAAATAAGAAAGCAAAAGTAAGAATAAACACAAGGAGGTGATTCTTTCTTTTTTTTGTTTGTTTGGGGTTTTTTTTTTGAGCCATGAGAAATACTGAGAAAGAATACATTGTTTGATACAGAGAGCTCAGGCAAAAGAAATCAAGTAATTGAGATATTATAAGCAACTGTCTCTCACCAGGCCTATTTTCAATACACATGCTCAGAGATCTCTTCACACTTGGATCCCAGCCAGTCTATTCTCTCTTCCCATCAAACTGGCCTCTCTATTTTAGGGCTTCACTGAAACCTGACATGTCTTAGAAACTGTGTGCACATATCTAAGGGCACTCTCCTCACTGTGTTCTGCATTCATCACATTAAGTACATTGTGTCAGGATTGGGCTAGTTTGAGAAAAACTATCTCAAGTGTTCTGGTTGCAGTTCTCCATTGAGTATCCACCAAATAAGCTCATCTGCCAAAAGCTGAATTAATGACTTTCTGTGACCTTATAGTTCCAGATTTGATTATGTCCAGAGGAACTGGACATAGGATTTAGGACATCCTAGAACCCTGGGTTCCAGATGTTTCTGCATCATCACAGTTTTTCAAATGTCATGCCATTTCCCACATATACTAACAGAGGCATTCATCCCCAGCCCAACTAGGCTCAGGCACGTGGGTCCCACTGTGCAAACACTGTGTTCTGCTGGGTTTCTGTGTGCTCTGCTTTGTACATTGTACATGGCAAAGTAGGTTGCATGGAGGATGCCTCTGTGAGCACCTCACAGAGGTGATCATGTGAGATGTGCAGAGTTGACACTGGGTATCTGGCTTTAAGGTTGGGGTTTTTTCTTTTTCTTTCTAGTCCTGTTCCTACAAGAAGTACATTTGGTCCATTGCCTTATTTAAAAAAAAAAAAAAAAGACCAAAGTGTCCCAATTTTTCTCAGAATTGGAGCATCTAATGAACATCCCTTGCTTTGGGGATTTGTCTTGCTCACGTTTCTGCCATAGGATAACTGGGATTCTGTATGTGATAATACACTAGTAATCTTGGGAATTTATACTTGAAGAGTTTCTTTCATTTGAGAATTCAGAGTGCTTTAAAGTTAATTCATATCACATTACATTACCCATGTGAAGAAAGTAAACATTTTCCCCAGTGCAGAAACTGAGATATTATGAAGATCAAGACTTTGTGGGCTGTATGTCTCATAGACACCTGTATAAAAATGGTCTTATTTTTGAAGGTAGTAAGTACTTAAGGCGTCTACTGATTTTAGCCTCTAGCTTTTGTCACCTGCTTTGGAAAATACTGACTTAAATAAATTGCCTTGGGTTACAAAATTATGTGTTAAATGTGTTCTCATTAAGTATCTGCCTTTGGTCTGACATTCAAACAAAAACCCTTCTTTAGTTCCCTTTGCAGTCCTTAATAGTAGGAAAAAGTATACCGGAAAAAAAAACAAAAACCCAACTACAACCCAAACCAAAAAGGATCTCATATATTTGTCTCATCTAGAAGCTGATAAAATGTGCTGTTATGTCTTAAATTTCGATATGGGAGAGTACAATTTCTGACAGATTTCTTCATTGCTGGGCAACAAAGCAATCTTGCTATGCAACAGATTTAACCAGTGACTTGCAGGAACCCTCAGGGAGTGTGAGGAGCACCAGTAGGAGCTGGAGAGCAGCTTATTCCAGTCTGTAACTAATCAGTCACTGGTGTAGGGAAGCACTCAAGGCAGCTGTTCCCTGCTACTAGGCTGAAAAGGAATTCCAACAGGAACAGAAGTTGGCTGGCTGCAGGAGAGTTGTCTTTAAGTGCAAGAGGTTTTCTCTGAGACCTAACTATCACTGCAAGGCTGTCTGTCAGGCATGTGCAACACCTCACTGTGTTTGTTTGCTGAATGAGCTAAACTAGCCTTGCATGTACTTTGGGATTATATCTTGCTTGAGAGATGAACTGGGGAGCCTGTGGCCTTCTTTATTCTGGCCTGAAAAGAGATAAAATGGACTATACCACACAATTTTGGATTACAACTTTGGGCAAAAAAGTGGGTCTATATTTAAAGTTTTTGCTTAAATTTTATTGTTAATTTGACTGTCATGATTCAGTGTGTTATATTAATCAACTGGCTGCTTGGTAGCTGAGCTATTTCCTTGACAAGGTAATTTTACCTTAATCCAAAGGTGAGCTGGGAGCAAGAAACACATGCTCAAGTCTCATTTATTCCAGTCTACAATTTCAGCTCAAGTCCACTGTGATGAACAGCATCCGATAGCTGGCAACACTTACCTGAAAGATGACTGGCATAGGAATAGAAAAACTTTAAACTGTAGCAGGATGTCCTCAAATGCCTCAGGCGAGGTTTTTACACTTTGTCATGCTCATGAAGGTGGATTCCTCCAAATTCCAGACATGGAAGGAGCTAGTACTTTCAGGAGTCCTTTCCTCCCCTCAGGTAACAGGAAGCCTCTATCAGGTGCTGTTTGAGGTGAGGCTGGAACAGTAACACCACCTTTATTAACTATCAATGCTTGCTTAAACATCCTTTCTCTTGTTCCTCCTCTCTCTCTCCCTTTATTCTTTCAGATGGATTAGTTCTCCCATCCTGTTCACATGTGGCTGTATAAGCAGCAGAAAAATGTGTCCGAAAAAACCCCTGCAGTAAGAAACAAAACAGGTACAGTTAGAAATGTCAGGTGAAAGAATTGAGCAGGGAGTCTACAGAGCAGTGTAAGTGGTGCTGCTGGGCATGGCCACACTCACAAAAACTATATTCCCAGAGTTTTTTCGGGGGGAAAAGTAAAAATGTTTAAAATATGATCCATGTGTGGTATAATTTTACACATGCACCTGAATTAACAAATTCTGAATAGCAACTATTAGCAAGTTCAAAACAGCTTAATGCCTTGTTAAATAATGTGAAATTAGACTTAATTTTCTGGTATCAATTTAAATTTATCAACTTAGCAATTATAAATCCTGCATTACTTTTGTTGATTTTTTTTAACAGTAAAACTGTACATCTACTTCCTACATGTACTCCCTAGACTGGTCAGCACTTTTCTTTTAAACATCTGGGATCAACTACCTGTCAAAAATAGTTTGATGAAAAAGACAGGCCTTGAGGTTTCTCTAATATGGCAGTTCCTGAATTCCTGCTTGCTACATTACAGACAAACCACATTCCACCTAAAAAACAAAACAAAACAAGAAGTTAAATATTAAAAAAATTGTTAAAACAATATTCCAATTAAATTTTTCATTATTTCCTAATTTTTGTTAGGCAAAATTGTTAAGTTATTGAGTTTTCTGGATGGCAAAATATTTTGACTTGTAGAAAATGCTCAAAGATTATAAATATTATTTCTTTTCTAGCTGTAAGAGTGATTGACAGATATGAGTGAAATCAAAGAGGTTTAGGTAAAAGTATTAGATAAACTCCTGAAAATTGAGTTCACACATTCCTAATTCAGTTTAAATTTCTTCCCCTGACAAATACAAAATTCAGTCCTGGAACTAGGAATCAAAAATAAACACCCCAGAGAAATGTCTCATGCCTTTTCAGATCATAGCCACTGTTCAGATTACAGAACATTTTCAGCCCCAGTGGCATTGTGTAAGAGTAAGTCAATTCACAAAGAAATAGCCTTATGTCCTAATTTAAAAGGAAAACCAAAAGAAAAAATTACTGCACAAATAAGAATAATGGAAGAAAATTTACAGAATACATTAGTTTAACTGGAGAGGATACAAATAATCAAATGCAAGAAATTTATTTGGCTACAGATTATAAAAGAGAAGATTTGAAGTAAAAGAGAACAAAATCCTCAACCATCTACCATATTCTGCTTGATCCCCTAGTGAAGATCTACTGCTTGATGTTCTAACAGTACACAAAATGATTGTTTAGAGATAAATTAAGAGCTGAATATATTTGGGGAATGGTTCCTTAAGTCTCTAACTTTCTGCTTGCCTTAGTATTTTACTGTCACTCTTCTATAGAAAAGGTAAAGACAATATGCTGAAAAATATTCAAAAAGGAGTGCCTTGTATGCATTGGTTATATTAGTGAGAAAGTAGCTTTGGAAAAGTCAGGTAACTTTTGTTGAGCCTGAATGTCCATCTGACAAGTATGCCTTCACAGACAAAAGTCTTTTCATATAATTTCAGTCCTTGTTTCCTTGAGACCAGTGCTGCCTCAAAGAATAATACTGACTACTCAAACATGCATAATTCCAAAATAGAGGTCACATTAAAAAATTATTAACATGGCATGAATTTAGGTGATGGCTAACCATATTAGGTTAGGTTGTACAGATTTTATAAATGTGATTCATGTACATTTCAATCTATGTAAAAACAGTGAAAGAATGTTGCTGAATTCTGCTAGTGTTTAGAAAAGAGAACAGAGAAAGGCAGATTTCCCACCTGGTTTAAAAACAGAAAATCCAAGTCGCGCTGTCCATCTGGGACCAGAGAGATGGTATTATTGTAGGCTTGTCATGTCTATTTCCACTTGAATTATTCCATTAAAGCGATAATTCCAGTATTTGTCACCAGATGGCACTGCAAGGACACGATCCCGTCACCTCTCCTCGTCCTGCATTAGTGGCGTCATGCGGTCATCCCCAGGCAAACACAAAAAATGCGTCGCTATCTCAGAGAGCTTTAAGCCCCCTTCCTCCACTCCGTTGTGTTTACACCTTCAGGCTTGCTGGCACAGCTATGGCAGTTTTTAATATTCTCAGCCAACTGGACTTGGTAAGAAAAGCTCAGTAGTGAAGACCTACCCTAATTTGCCTGGATATTGCATGAGCCATACTGAATGCAAACGCTGTGTTTCCTGGCAAGAGATGAAGCTCTCACCTGTGTCAGGTCATGCACAGAGGTTTGCCTCACTTCCCTGGCCTTGCAATTCTGAATAGGATCCCAGCCTCAGGCTGTCAGCCTATCTGCCTACCTCATTCCCTACTTCTTCAGTACAGAATTTCGTGTTTTCCATTGTTTCCCGTCTCCTCTCAAATGGAGGATCCTCTTCCATGCCCTGATTGCCTCTCAGCTTTAGTGCTGCCTGATACATTCTGTCATCACCTACCGCTGCAGCTTGAATTACAAGTACTCATCCTAATTGTGACTCATTGCAGATTTTAGGAAGTAGAAGGAAATAAACCTGGGAGTCCAGAGATGTGTTGAGCACTAAGCTACAATTACCTTTTGAGAAGTCCATTTCAGCACTATCACTGGAGTGCTGGCATCCGAGCTATCACATTGAAGGGTAACTACAAATAGTTTCAGATTTTTATTTGCTGATCAGGATGTATATTGTTTTCAATTTTGCAGCATAAAAAAGCTCTCCTGGCTTCCTTTTAGAGGTCTGATGATTCCTGATATTCAGCAGGATGCTGATATTTGGTAGGAAAATAAAGCTATGATATAGAAAATTAAAGGCTAGAAAAGTTTCTTCTGACTGTCTCATTGGCACGTGGCTGGATGGTGTGTGTTTTGGAAAGACAGTCAAGTCTCTTGATAGCATGAACACTTTAGCATACACCAAACATAACCTGTCTCTGTAGCAGACAAAATTAAAAATACTGCTGATTTTCACAATTCTGTTTTTTGTTGGTTTTTTTTTCTTTTGTTTGTTTTGGGTTTTTTGCACCAATAGATGTTCTTCTCAATAGGGGAACACAGATTGTACTATAGATACTCATGCAGAATATTGTATTTATGCTAGTACATTTAAATACAAAACCATCTGTGAGATGATAATTCAAAACAATACATGAGTAAGAATAGAGTCTAGCAGTACATGTAAAGACAGAAATGAAATGAAATGAAACGAAATTAGAAGACAGGAAATATAATGACATGAAATGAAATTGCAAAGCTCCAAAATTCCTAAATGAAGTGAAAACAATGAAATGGAATTGAAATGACAGGAAGTGCATGGAAATGAGCCGAAACTTCACAAAATTATACTCATTGAAATACTGAGATTTCTTTTCCTTTCATGAAATGAAGAAGTCATGATTGTTTTAAGGTCCTTAAATAAATTCCAAGTCAAACTAAATTTCATTAGTCAAAATCAGGGCTGTCTGTTGTGGCCTTTTGAATTCCATGTTGAATAAATTTGGGCTTCCATATAACCCCTCAAGAACTACTGAATGAATGCAAATTACCATGTGATTATAACTGTTTCTGCAATCACTTTCACGTAGTTCAACTGCATTTAAAATATTAAATATAACAACAACAAACTTACAGAGAGTGACTGGAACAGCCTAGGATATTTCTTTCCATGATATGAATTGGATTTAGTAAGCCATAAAGATTTCAGAGGATGTTTATAGCTGAAGAAAAACATTGGGACAAGAACTTTAAGGGACCCTTTTTTCTCCTTTCAAAATATTTATTGGTTAACTGGTGTCAGTGGCAAAATGTAGAAAGTCATCAAGCCACCAATACTCTGGAAACTTAGGGAGATAAACTGTCTGGGGCTCTTCTGATGAATGAGTAAGTTATTGAGAAGTGATGTGTAAATGAAGGTGAGGAAGTGACTGAACACAGCAGATATTAGGTTCTTTTTGTATGTTACCCTTAAATGTTTGTAGGCTATGTGCAAATAGTTCCTTCTCAAAAGAGCTAAAACAAGTGCAAGAATTATGGTTGTATTGTGAATCTGACTAATTAAGATAATGAATGGATCCATGAGCACATTAAGTATAGACATATTTTCAGATTATATAGATTTCCTTGTTTCTGGAAGGTGGAATTTTGTTGCTCTATTTTACTGAATGATATTTCTTTTATTGAGATATTGCTGTGGTTAAGGAAAAGTAAAAATAGTATGGAATTTTTAAACACTCCTTGTTCTTCCTATTGACATTTTTATAGCACAGAGGAAGTTGTTGCTGTATATTTATATGGTTGCAGCTTTTACTATTAACCTGATTTGGAAATCTCTGCTTGAAAACCATGACAATTTTATTACACCACATTTGTAAAAACTTAACAACCAGACTACCTTGCATCTCCTCTTCCCCATCTATTGATGAATACACATCTACAGTGTACAGTCACATCATTTCTAACATATATTTCACTCCCTCTGCATGCTTACCCATTTTAGAAAGTTACTGATTTGCTGTAAGTTGCTTCCTTTTTTAACACTTGTTATTGAATGCACTACATATACTACAAACTGTTCTTTGGACAGTCAAGATGATTAAGCTTTAGGGATCCCATACTCCTTCTATAGTGCTTCCATCATGTTCCTACACTGCCAACTTCCTGCCTTCACTGTGAGTGGATATCCTTCCTCTATCATCCGTATTTTCTGAATTTCAGAGGTTAAAATCTGCATTTGGCTTGATGTCATACACCCACAAGTCTCCTTCAGAAAGAGATGGATTGGTAAAGCTGGGAACTTGTGTCTTCTCAAGGTCCTTGAACAAGCTCAGAGATAGGAAGAAGGGACTGAGATCTTTGTTGTACCTGAAGTGGTACAACAAGACAGAGGAACTTAAAATATTCTTTAATAGACAAAGAAACCCCCAAGCAGCATATTCATGCCTGTTGTAGAAATTTGTTCCTGAATATCATGCTTGGCATTGGTTTTTCCAAAGAACAGTATTTGCCATGCACTAGCTGAAGTAACTACTAACCTCATAAGATGGTTTGGACTTTTGCAGTGCTAGAGTTGTATTAATGAAACAAATAATTCTGAGAAACCATGCACTAGTTGTACTGCTGGCTGAAGCACACAAATCAAATCAAGCCACTGGGAATCTGGCAGGAGAACAAACCACAGTCTTGTGCTGCAGATGAGGGAGATCCATAGTTTTTGCTACAAGAAAGGGCAACGGAGGAAGAAAACATTTGACTTCACATCTCTCAGAAGAAAGTCACCCCAGCAGGACCATTGTGGCCAGCAGTGACCATCCCCCTGTACTGGGCACTGCTGAGGCTGCACATCGAGTGTTGTATCAAGTTCTCTCAATTGAGGAATGACACTGAGAAGCTGGGATGAGTCCAGAGAAGGCAACGGAGCTGGGGAAGGGTCTGGAGCACAAGTGCTGTGAGGAGCAGCTGAGGGAGCTGGGGCTGTTCAGCCTGGAGAAAAGGAGGCTCAGGAGAAACCTCATCACTCTACAACTGCCTGAAAGGAGGGTGTAACCTTGCTGGGGTTGGCCGTTTCTCCCAGGCAACAGATGATATGAGGAGAGGACACAGCTTCAAGAGGCATCATGGCAGGTTTAGGTAGGGCATCAGGAAAAATCTCTTCATAGAAAGGGCAATTAGACATTGGGATGGGCTGCCCAGGAAAGTGGTGGCGGAATCATCGTCCCTGGAGGTGTTTAAGGAAAGACTGGACGTGGCACTCAGTGCCACGGTCTTCTTGGGATGGCGGTGTTCAGCCACAGATTGGACTCAAGAGGTGTTTTCCAACCTGATTGATTCCGTGGTTCTGTGACTGCCCCGGCGCCTCTTGTGTCACGCCTGCCTCCCTCTCCCGCAGCCACCCCAGGGCATCCCACCTGCACGCCTTTCCCTCGGGAGAGACCCCAGCCAGGGTCTCCTCTGTCTGGGGACGGGCTGAGGCGACACGGCCGCGCTGGCTGCCCCTCAGGCAGGAGCGAAAGGCGGCTTTCCCGGGGCCCGGGGCAGTGGGGCCGTGCGGG